>JAHHUM010003059.1:0-120407 GCA_036173005.1 Crenichthys baileyi
TTTTGGGGTAAATGATCTTTAGCAGGCAAACACGTGTTCTTAGCTGTTAGCAGTTAAAGCTAACAAAAGAAGCTTATAGCTTATCATCAGAATCAAACACATATCTTTAAAATACCGTTAATAAAAGGGTTAAAATCCATAAGCGTGGACGCCGTGTTATGGCCGATCTTCTGTGTTTAAAATCACCCTTTAAATAAAGTTTGTCTTAACTTAAAAAACAAACACAAACACAGAACACAAACTGAACACATGTGCTGAGCAGATAATCTGCTAGCACTGAGATGGCTGAGTTTTCAACATAAACAAAACCAAATATCATAAAACGAAAAATGTTTAGATTATTTCATTCTAAACTACTTCTCTCTGCCTAAAACACAACCTCTTACGTGAACCGTGCTGAGGAAAAGTTGTCCAGGGGGACGAAGTTGAAGAAAGCATCCAGGTGAACAAAGGGTTAACCTGCTAACCTCCGTAGCGGTGGGGTGGGGCGGCTCATTCTGTCGGTCGGCCAAACTGCACGTTACTGCTGTAACCACGGTGATGCGGTCCCGTTGTCCTTCCTTCAGATCGGGAAAAACTGCTCCACTCGGCGTCGTAGAGACAGGGTCTCTGCTGGGAACTCTCTGGAACACAGTTTGTTTCTGTAGACCTCAGAGAGAAAGTCAAGCAACGCTTGTACCTTAATTACCCCGTTCCTGAATGAATACCGGATACACAAACAGCAATTCATTCCTACTTAACTTAGTGCATATGATTGCGTGATCGTATGACGCTCTTGGATCCAGTTTGGAGAGTAATGCCTCTTTGCCAGCAAAGAGGCATTAGCGCGCTGTGTCCCTCCATCCAGTTCCTCTGGGGACCTGCGTGGAAGAGGTCAGTTTTTATTCGGACAGTGACGTCACGGGAAGTCCGCTGTTATTCCGTTTCTGGCTGCGCTGGAAGTAATGCGATCTATTTTGAAAGTTCCAGAAAAGCTCGTACTGGCCCATCATGTTGTAACCATGGCTGGGGTCCCAACACATTCAAGACCAACTAATTCAAGTAGGTACATCTGCAACAAGGGAAGGAATATCCAAGTTAAGGGAAAGCTTAACCTAAGTAAAGTGAAACATGATTGGAGGAGCATGTCATCTTTTGCTTATGGGCATATCTGATTAGCTACTTTTCTACATATATTTCTACACGTTCATAATACAAACTAATGCCATTTTCAATATGATTCTGAAACACTAACCTAATGACTAAAGATTGTATTATTTTCACTTTTTTTGACCCACCTTGTAAATGCAGCAAGTAAGTAAAAAGAGGGAACACAGGGCCAACTCAATAACCCAACTAATGTTTGTGTAGACTAAACACCTAAACTGTGGAACCTCCAATTTACAGTCTGCAGATGTACCCCTCTCAACTAATCTGGATTTATGCTAAATGGAGGAACCAAGAGTCTTATCTACATAACTTGGTAACGTCTTATAACCATTTTAGGACAATTCTGAACTATCCCTTTAAAGTGAAGTGTGACCAGCTGTTCTTCAAGCTGTCTACTTGTATCTGGATCAGCGAGGACAACTGTTACTGTCAGGTGTGAACAGGCCCTGAGAGTCCCTTGTTTTTATAAATTCTCCAGGACACCACTATAACCTGTTCTTAAACATTCAAAAGGATGGATATTTTAATATTAAGTTATCTTATGTTTTGTGTCAAATAACCTTCTTAAAAGCCTAGTTAGCTCTGATAGCTCAGTTTGTTCAGTTGTTTAGTAACTGCAGAATTCAAGGTAGTTGTTCTTAGTTTGCACAAGGGCAAGCTAGTAATTGGGAAGAAATTCTGTAAATGTAGACTACATAGTAAATCCTTGATTAAAAACAAGCATTTGAGAGGCTTATTGGGGTTTCTAATTTTGTAATCGTTTTTCACAAACAGTAATCTACAGTCCACTGGAAACATTTTCACATTTTCACACTGGAATTTTCTGTCTTGTTCTAACCACAAACACCTGTGTGATTTATTGGATTTATTGGAGATTCAGCAACCTCCAGTGTGCAACATACAGTGTGTGATTGTGGAAGGAAACTGATTCATGGCTTTCATTTTTTTTTTATATAATTTTGTGGACATGTCTTTACCAACTATATAGAGCCTGAAACTTTTGCCCATTCTTCTCTTGCTAAAAGCTGAAACTTAGTCAGATTATAAGGCATCTATGAACAACCCTTTCAATTCCAACAAATTCCTAATTGGATGTAGGTTTGGGCTTTGACTGGACCATACTAACATTTGAATATGTTTTGATCTAAACCATTCCATTGTATGTTTAGGGTTCTTGTACGGATAAAAAATGCACCTCTGCTCTATTCTCAAGTGTTTTACAACCTCTAACAGGTATCCTTCCTCATTAAAAAAATATATTTATCTCTAACCATCTTCCCGTCAACTCGCAGCATGATGATGCTATCAATGTGTTTCACACTGGGGATGATGTTTTCACGGTGATGTGCAGCACTATTTTCCAGCTTCTTTCAGATGACTTGTGAAGGCAGTTGGTTGCACTAGTTTTTGTTTAGGGATATTGGATTAAAGGGGGCAGAATACAAATGCATAGCACACTTTCATTTGTTTAAACAGTGTATCTCTTACGTGCATCCATGATCATTCAGAACTTTATGTTGGTCTGTCACATATAATTCCAATAAAATGCACTGAAGTTTGTAGTTATAACATCACAAAATGTGACAAAGTTCTAGGAATGTGAATACTTCTGCAATTCACAGTATATAACATACAGAAAGAAAAGGAAAATCCAAAAAGTATTAAAATGCAGCTCTAATTCTGCATTGTGAAAGATGACAGCTGTTTCATTTAGGAGTCAAACATCCTTATTTGAGGTTTTAAAGGGGACAAATCATGCAAAAATTGTTTTTTTAGCCCTTAAATACGTTTTGTTTTGTACTTGGAGTCTGTCGGAGTGCAGAGAAGTTAAATTCAGTCACTCCAGGTGCTGCATAGATGTCTTTATATTTTGTTTGGGTCATATATTTCAGTCAGTTCAATTTTCTCTATCCTCTATTACATTTTTTGAACTGTTACGTCACAGTATTTGCTGCGGAACAGCTAAACAAGGTCATGGACATCTGGCTGACCAATTTTGTGTATTCGCCATTTTTAGTCCTCTGCTATTTTGTAGTCCAAGCTCAAGTACGCCGAAGCTGCAAGTGAGTAAGTCTAAATTTTCGGTTGCTGGGTGTATTAACCCTCACAATTCATTACACTGTCCCCAGTATCAGAACCTCTTCAATGTATCTGGTTAAATTTTATATTTCAAGGAAATCTACCCACATCAGTGGGGAAATTCCTATTTCCCCACTTCAACGACGAGTGCCTTCAGCAACCTCGTTGCTGAAGGCAAATCCTTTGCTGAAAGCAAAGGATTTGCTGAAAGACTTAATTTGATTAAGGGGTCAGTTCCTTCTGTCTATGGAAACGATGGAGGCAGCAAAGCAGTAAGCTGCAAATAATGCTAAAAGGACAACAAACTTTATATTAGACATGAATTTATTGTGATATGACGTCCTGGGCATTCTGATAGCAGTAGCATTGTGCCTTCTGCTTATGTTAGGGCTGTGTGCATTTAGCTCCCTGAGGACATAACTGTACTGCGTGTTTGGAATAGTATTATTACATAAAACAGTTTTAGATTGTGGGGTGTGAATTGCCTCAATGGCATTTAAAGAGACCGCACCAAAACGAGTTGCTCCCAGAAGCTCCTCACAACAGGGGTAAAAGAGGAGCCTGTGGAGCTCCAATAACAAGGAGTTCAGACCAAAGCATTGCAGATCCATTTTATATAGACCACAACTGAATGATTTAAGTGTGAAAAGAAGGGATTTAAAAGCATGATATGTCCCCTTTAAAACTGTTTTTATCAGTCACATTTGTTTTTAATCTAAAAGGCCCACAAGAATCAACTGGGAAATTATTTTTTTTATTATTATTTTTGCTTAATAAACAGTAAAGAGCCATTCATACTCTATTTAGGAACCAGGAAAGAGTCAAAAATGCTTACATCCATTTTTCATACTGAATTTATAACAGGATCTACATTTACACAGCCCAGGAAACCAGGATTAAAGCTCACCGGCAGTTCAGTCCATGGGAGAAAAAGTCAACCAAATGCACAATAACATCCAATTTAGTGATGCATTAACTTGGAAATATCATGCAAGTAAATACCGCCACAATGAAACCGGAAATATACATACACAGCGGGAGGGTGTATATCTCAACAGTTGCCATATTTTCAGTAGGTAAACACACAGGAAATCTTTAAGAACAACAGGAATATTGTAGCATGCAGCATGGTTTATCACTGTCTCACAGAGCAGCTCGGTGGGGTCCGGGGGTACACGGAGGCGTCAGTTCGGGGTTAACAACACTCCAGATAAAGAGGATAAAAACAACAAAGAAGTAACAAAACACCTAGTTTATACACCCACATGTCTCTCTCTGTAAGTGTTGTGGTTCTGTTTGTTCGCTTCACACAGGCAGCTTTAATCGTGCAGAAACAACGGCCACGATAATATTAAGAGTACAGGTAGGAGTCATGCTTGTCATAAAAAAGAAAGAAAGGGATTAAAATGGGTAATAAATATACTGTACAGTAGAAAGGGCACAACAAGAGACTGCAGCCATAATAACATCTAGATCCATAATATAATAGAAGAGAAGGAAAAGCATCAACAGGAGGGTGCCACACGTCAGGGTGACAGGATAAAGGAAAGGTGTAGTCCAGGTGTTCGGTCGCATGCAGTCCAGCTGAGGATGAGACGCAGGCATGTAGAGCTTTCTGGTCACAGCTGATATTGGACCCCTGCTGTAGGTTAGGTGTTGTTGTAACAGTCTGCTGTGGCTGCAGAGAGAGAAGCACAAGCTGGGTGTGCAGAGTGCGCGAGGATGACCCCAATCCCAAAATTCCTCAAACCCACCCTTTCATCCTCCTGCACATCTCTCTCAGAGCTGAAGCCTTCTCTCAGATCATCTGCTCGGTTCTTTCTCCTCTGGCTGGCTATGAGAGAGAGAGATAAGGAAACAATTAGAGATAGACCAAGGTATTGGCTGGTGGCAGGATTCGACGTTCAGCTTGATCAGCACTGACCAGCGACAGATGGAAACAAAAGAATTAGATCTGTGAGCACTGAACACACCATATCTAAGCTCTACTAGGTCTCGATGAAAACAACACTCTTGTTGTTAGCCAATTTTTAGTATCAATAAAGTGTTCAAAGGTGTGATTATCCATGTTTTCAATCTTAAAGTGGAGACTTGAAAAGAGCAAATACTCTGGTGGTTCAAACCATTAATGAGCCTCAAGAATAGAAATACTTGACTGTTTCTCAGATCCACAATAAAAATAACTTTAAGTTTCTGGATTAAGATTCTTTGATAAAAATTAATTATGGTTAGCATTCAAAAGAATTACAGGAATAAAGAAGGCATGGAGAAGCAGCTCAAACCATAAGAGTGATTATTTTCTATTTACAGTATTTGTATGTCTGCCCTGTCTGACCCTCTTCCATTAACAAAGTCCAGAGGTCTACACATTTGCTCTTGAAGGTCTACACACCCCTGGTAAAATGCTGGGTTTTTGTGATGTGAAAGAAGAAATCCTGATAAACCATTTTACAACTTTTCCACCTGTTAAGGTGACGTTTATCCTGTTAGTGTTGTAGTCAGGTGTTTGGATTTTTGGGTTTCTTTTGTGTCTCTGTTTTCTTCATTTCCTTTTTATGTATGTTCTCTAAGGTGTTGCAATTTTAGTTAATTCCTTTGTGTATTAGTTTGTCAGTTCTTGCATTTGTTGTACATTTTGAATGACCTCTGTTGAGCTCCATTCAGGTTAATTGGTCTCCCTCCCTCAGCTCCCTGCTTTCACTCTGCCTCAGCTGTTCCACATTTCGCCCTGATTGCTCACACTTGCATTCTTTGTCATTCTTCACACTTCCCTCAGTATATAGGCTCTCTGGTTTACTTATTGCTGGTTTCTTCCGTTGGACTGCAGTATGTTCTCTTGCCCCTTTTCTCTACCCATTGCTGCCTGTGTTCCTAGACCTGTTCTCCCTGTGATCCTCCCTGTAAGTACTCCTTTGTTTTTTTTATTAAAGAACCTTGTTTGCCATTCAGTTGGCACTTGGGTCCTTCTCAAACCGACAGTAACATGACAGTTAAAGGAAGAAGTGTAATAGTGCAATAACCACATTTTGTGAGAGTGTACACACAACTAATATTTTGTTAAAGCACAGTTGATTTAATTTTAGTTTTCCTGGGTTCGCACATCCCATAGGTTATATTCACTCGTATAAATCTGGAAAGAATTTCACATCCTTCAGCTGAAGTCATCATCTGCAGATATATAACAAAGGATCAGGAAGTTTTCGCACAAAGGTATCAGTCAGTCAAAAAGCCATAAATAATGAAAATGTAGTGCAACCATGAAGTTACAAATACTGGACGTTTCTCCAAAATTGTTGAAAAGAGAGGATGAAAACTGGTCAGAACGGCTCCCAAGAGGCAACACTAAAAAGCTGCAAGGTCCAACAGGACCTATTGTATTCTACAAGTGACAGTCTTCTTTATTCGCTATACATCTACCCAAAGGAGAATGCTTGCAAGACAGACGCCTTTTCTTCCAAAGAAAAGCCAGGCCTAGCTAATGTCCTGCTCACCAGAATGGCATCTGATCTAATGAAACCAAACTTGTAAGGCAACAATGCCAAAAGCTAATCACCAAAGGAACAACATACCCATAGTGAAACTTGGTGGTGGCACATCATGCAACAGGTTAACATTTTTTTAGGTGGAACTCAGGTTTTTAATCAAGGTTAATTAAATAATACACGGCCCCATCTGCCAGTGACTTTGGAGCCAAAACCTTCAGTTGTCTGCTTTAAAGTTGAGGATAGAGATGGATTTTAAGTATTACTTTAAGGGTATGCACACTTGCTCTTAAACTAAGGGTGGAAAAGTTTTAAAATGACTTATCATGGTCTCATTTGTTTTTATCACAAAAACCTGGCATTTGAACAGGGGCTGTGTAGCCTCTGTGCATGTTGTTTGGCCTGTGCCGTCTGTGAGCTTTCTTCTTGTCTGTACCTCATTACTGCAGCGGTGCAGCAGGGGCTCCCGAGCAGTGGAAGTGAACGTTTTGCCACCGGCTGTCCCTACGGTGCCATACTCTGGTCTCTTCTGATTGGCTGGAACGGGGATGGCCCTGGCTGTCCATAAACTGTGTCAGGCGGATGTAGGCGATGCAGGCGGCGTCCTCTCCGATCATGTGCACATGAGGGTTTAAGATGGTGGTGTGGATGGGTTTGCTGTTTTTGGAAAGGACTGAAGGAAGGACATAACACAGCGTCAGGCTGTAGATGTAAAAAATAATATGTGATGCAAAAAGCGATAAGATATTAAACTGTGATCTTACGATTGTCAAAGTAAAATCTGTGGAAGTCCATGCCCTCTACCAGATTTCCCAACCCCTCAGGCTCAAATGAGGTAAGGCCAGGGTCGCAGATCTTCCTGCAAGAAAACATGGGTCAAACTGAAAACGGCAACGGATATCAACTATCAGTCATCTTACAAAAATGTCTACTACATTTGTTGAAATCTTGTCATTTAAGATCTTGAATGCGCTTACATTGTATTTATTGAGAACTGGGAACCAACTCGAACATGTTTTTAAAAACAATGTATTAATATAAAGAACAATCCACATTGTCCAAGTGTGCATACCCATTTAATGCCAATTATTAGGATTGAATGTCAAACATTAGGATTTTTTCTGACAAAGCCATCACAAAGTAGAACATAATTGTGAATAGAAAAGAAAATTATATATTTTTTTAATTTAATTTTTTACAAAATGAACAGGTCAAGCTCAGTCAGAGTGGATGCAGAGCGTCTGCGAACATCAATTTTCAAGACTTGCCAAAGATTCTCAATTTGAAGTCAAATTTCAAGTGGGGACTTAAGTCTCTAACAGGCTTTCTTCCAGGATTGAACTCTGTTTAGCTCGTTACATCTTCTTATCAACTCTGACCAGCATCCATGTCCATGCTGGAAAAGGCATGCCTACAGCATGATCCTGCCAAAAGACTTGCGACAGTAACTCCAGCATGAGACAGATCTAATGTTTGTAGTAGGTATTGACCTGGGTGAGTTGAAAATACAAACGCATGTTGTCAAACAAATGTTAAAACCGTGTATTATTTTTGTTCTGCTTCATATTTATATGCTACCTCAGGTTGGTCTGTGACAAGAAATTCCATTGTAGTACATCACAGCTTGTGCTTGTTAGATGTGAAAAGGTTACGAGGGCACGAATAGTTTTTCAAGCTACTGTGATGGAACCATTACAATGAGTTCAAGGTTTATAAAAAGCTTCTGCATAAGTCGCTTTAAGATGGCAGAAGCCTGCTTTGCGCTCACCCTGCTTTGACAAGCCATTAGTCTGAAAACAAATCTAAAAATGCTAAAATGTATCAACTGCAGTTAAGATATTTACTTTTAACAGAACCCTGCATTAAATTCTAAACTGAGGTTTCTAAAAAATGTTAAAATTGATGCTACGCGATGCCATTTACACTTTTTCTTTCAGTTATTAGCTCGAATTTCTCGTAAATATAAATACCACTGTAGGTTACAATCCTAAATTAGTACTATAGCATTCTTCCTTTGCGATTAAGAATGAATTTAAATTTGATACAAAAAACTATTATGATATCATAATTTGGGCTAAGTACAATTATACCCAAACTTCTTAAAGTTTATGATTGGCCCATTCAGAGTTTGAAACTGAATCTCATAGAGAATCTGTGAAGGGTGTTGGTGGGATTAGGATGATGGCAAGGAGGCCTTCCAACCTTAGAGACTGATAAAAGAGCTGGTCAGCTATTATAAAAAGAGTTTGATTGCATTAATGCTAATAAAGATTGTTCCCCTTTGAGAAGGGTATAAATGATTTTCACCATGCTATGTTTTTTTCCACAAAATGTAAATGCATGTTGTATTTCCTGTCAGAAATAAACTTCTTGGTTGAATGAATATAATTTTTAAAATAAATGTGCCAGGGGTATGAATAGTTTTGAGCTTAACTGTATACAACTGTGGCTTTGATTTGAAACTGCATCTTTTTTATCACATTAATCTTTCATATTTTATCTCCTATCTGTGTGGAATTGTGCTTCCATCACTGAGGACACTCTAAACCCAGCCCTTTCCACCCCTCTCCCTCAATCTGCCTGGCATTATTCTTAATTATATGATAAGCAGAGAGGGGGGATGTGGATGAAACAATGAATGTAATTACTCTTTAATCTTTTAATACAACACATTTTGTATGTCAATCAGATTAATGGTTCTTCATGGCTGATGGAGAGCTTAAATATTCACTTTACGGGCTGCACTTTCCTGCTGCTGGCTGAACTTTTAAAAGCAGTAAAGGGTAAGGAATGAGGGGTGGACTCACGCATAGGCCTCGAAGTCTCCGTTGTTGACGGCTTCGATAAGCTGCTCCGTTATCTTTATGATCTCCTGTTTGCGAGCTGGGGAGAAGAAGAAAAGATAGAAGGATGAGATGGCTTCCCATGTGACATTCATCACAGAGCCACAGCTTAGCCAGCGCAAAAGCCACTGAGAGCCATCAGAGGCTTAACCAAGTCACAGAGCTGATCAGTCTGTGTGAGTACTGCCAGTGAAAGTGCTCCTGATCCGATCTCCTTCTTGAACTTTACACACCTAGACCGTACAGCTTACATACCCCCCATTGTGTGTCTTGACACTGCGTCGCCCTCTACCTCCATTCATCATCCTTCATATCTTTGTTGCACACATGAGCCTGATTGAGCTCATGGCACTATTCTTGTCCCAGGCCTTTGGATGAGATTTACCCTGTCCTTCTCCCGTTGCTTCCTCCCCACACTAAGTGAAGGGCTTAACTCACTCGGATTTTCTATTTCCCTCCCTCCCTCTTTCGCTCTCTCACTCTCTCTCTCTTTCTGCTTTTTGGACCCTTTTCTATCATGAGAACACCTCTGTGCTTCATCTACATTCTCTCCTGTCACATAGCTCCATGTCATATACTGAGAAGTCAGTGAAACGGAGACATCATAGTGTCTCCCTCTTCAATGTGCTTAAAGCAACATTTCAGTTTTAATTACAACAAAGTTCTGTCTTAAAAATTTCCACCGCTGGTTCCTTTGTCCATGTTATATCATAAATTTATACAGTAAGACACTGGCTAACACTAAAATAAAGTGCAGATGAAGTGATATTTGTCTTAAGCTGCTTAGAGTATTAGATATAGTAAAGGCTGGAGATACAGTCTCCTGTAGTTTCTGAATAAAAAAGAACATTTAAGAAACCAGAAGCAACCATACGACCAAATATCTGTTTGTAAAGGAAGCAAGGGGTGTAAACAGAACGATAAAAGACATAGTTGTTTTTTTCTGTATATCTAAATGACAGCTGAGTGCTGGGTTATCAAGTAAATGAGATGTAAAATGTTCTCTCCTGAAAAAGTCATTTTCCAATGTGTTTTTCTCCTGTCTCTTTCTTTCTCCTTGTTCTCTCTCTCTACCTGCCCGTAACCAGCTGTTGCTGCTGACCTCATTCTGGGCGGTGCCTGCTGCACTCTCACCTAAACTTAATCACCTATGTTGCAAATTGTTTCATCAATGACTGATTACACACTATACTGCTAAAAGTATTCACACATCTGGCTTAGCACACTTGAACCTCGTTGTCATGCCTTTCTTAATGAATAGGGTTTAATTTGATGTCAGCCCACCCGTTACAGCTAAAGCAGCTTCAACTCTTCTGGAAAGGCTTTCCACAAGGTTTAGAAATGTGTTTATGGGAACTTTTGACCATTCTTCCATGACAGAATTTGTGAGGTCAGACATTGATGCTGGACAACAAGGCCTTTGTCACAGTTTTTAACTCTTTATCCCAAGGGTGCTCTACCTGCCAGGAATCAAGGGCGTTTGTGTTGTAGTGTGTCAGTCTGTTTGGATTTCCTAGGTTCTCCTCTGGAGGGCGCACTACTCCTGGAGTGTAGGAGCACTGGAGGTCTGTTTGCTGCAGGTGTGCCAGTGTATGGAGCTCCATAGCGCACACCTGTTCTGAATTAAGCTGTATGGAGGAGTATATGAGGAGCTGGCTGCCAGTCCTTTGACGCTTGGCTATTAAGCTATAGTGGTAACCCAAGCCTTCTGAACCTCCTTTCGTTTCCTGATGTGTCTGCTTAGTCTGACATTCTCCTCTCGTTTGTTTCTTGTTAAAGGTTTCCCTGGGCTGACTTTAGGCACTCACTGGAGTGTTCCTGAATCTCTACCCATCTACCTCCTAACAAAAACATCCGGACAATCTCCTCCACGGCTGGCAACTGTTAGGCTCCTCATTTACCTTACCTCTGTGCAACCTGTTCATCCTCCAACACTCATCGCCCTCCTTACTCACCTCGCACACTTGGACCTCACCCCGGATTCTGCTCATTCCCCTGGCGTCATCTTCATCTACCAGTAAGCCTCCACTATTCTCCTTCCATAATTTCCTGATCTTACAACCCCCGCTCACATCTCCTCTCCTCCTCAGTGATGCTGCAGTCTCAGATTCCAGAGAAGTTCCCGATCAAGATCTTGCTAACTATTTTTATTGTTTTTTCAATAAACCCTTAAAATCTTTCCAGTCTCCTGAGAGTGTTCCTGCATGTGGGTCAGACAATTGAACAAAACCATGACACTGTCAGGTTGAGGTCAAGACTTTGTTCAGGGCAGTTCTTCCACACCAATGTCTTTATGGACAAGTAGAGCGGCTGAGCTAAAAAGCAAAGCTCTCTATTTACAGATTTACTGGTCTGTCTACTTTACGACTCTTACCTATGGTTATGAGGAATAGATAATGACTGAAAGAACAAGATCCTGGATGCCAGCGGCCAAAGTGAGGCTTCACTGGAGGGTGGCCAGGCTCACCCTTAGAGATAGGGTGAGGAGCTCAAAGTTGAGCAGCTTGTTCTCCGCATAAAGAGTCAGTTGAGGTGATTTCTGCAGTTGTCCAGGATGCCCCCATGGCGCCTCCCTTTGGAGGTCTTCTGGGCACGTCCCACTGGGAGGAGATCCCGGGTAGACCCAGAACTCACTAAAGAGGCTATATATCTCGTCTTACCTGGGAACGCCTTGGGATCCCCCAGAAAGAGCTGGAGGATGTTACTGGGGAGAGGGATGTGTCTGACCAGCTCACTTGGTAAGTCAAGAGAGAAAACGAGGCAGGCTTGCTTCAACCTCACTTGCCACGTCGGTCCTTTCTTAACAAGCTTAATTATCTAATTAACGGAAAACTTAAACCACAAAACGTATTTGTGTTACTGCAGGAATTGTTTAGCTTTGCCTGTAGGTGAAAATCTAAAATAAAATCTTAATTATAACAAAGATGGTGGGAGAATAACAAGCCTAACTACTAACTGTAAAGAAATGTGGGAAAAAGGTCGGAGTAGAAGAACTGAAAAAAATCAGTTGCCTTTCCTAATCAGTTTTCCTAACCTCATTTAAAGGCATCATGGAGTAAAAAAAAGTTGGTCCTGGGATCACGGTGGGAACAAAGAGGCATTCCCAGCAGATCAATGCGTCATTCCCTGCTGCAATCAGAAGCTAGAGAGGAGATGGCAACCAGAGAACTTCTCCACAGATGGAGGAGCGTTGGTGATGACCATTTAGGCTCAGACTGGTGACATCATCATGTACAATACAGCAAATACTTCTTTACACACACACATATATATATACATATATATATATATATATATATATTTCTTTTTTTTCAAGTTCTTCCAATTTTTTCAAATTTTTTTGAAAGCATTTTAGAGTTTGTAAATATTTCAAGAATTCTGTACTATATTGTTTGTAATTTTGTTCACTTTTATTCATGGTTATTCTTTCTATTATGTATTCATCCTTCCTAATATTAACTTACTAAACGTACACATTTAATCTGTCCTGCTGCTGAAACTACTTAATTTCACCCTAAAGGGATCATAGAGTTTTTCTTATCTCTATATTAATAATTGTATGATTGTTATAGAAGTTTATGAGCTCATTTATTCAACTGTTTATTGGCCGGATCCCTGTGCAATCGAGCTGGTAGCTTTTTATTAATTCACTGTTATACATTGTTTGGAGACTACCTCTCTTTTCTCTCCGTCTTTCCGCCATCTTCCCTGCTTAAGACACTCTTAGGCTCACTAAAAAGTCCTCCTTACTAGCTCTCTTAAGGCCTAAGATGCTTCTTGAATAACTTTTATGTTACCAAGGGAAGATCCTAAGAAAAATTTTAGCATTTCAGAAATTCTCAGATTTTTTTTAGAAAGCTCTCACTAGGAGCTACTTACAGTCTTAGCATTCTTTGTGAATACAGGCTCAGTTTTCATTATATTGATTTAGTGAGGCTTCATACGTAATGCTTCAACTAATTAAAGCATTTCTTGTAAAATATTCAATTATTGTTTGGTTTGGTTAAAAAACAAACAAACCACAAAACATAAATATGTTCTCGCAAACTGCTCATGTAAACTGCGCAAAGTCCCAGTCATGACCTCATATGTTTTAAATACGTGAAGGCAGATTTGTGGCTGTTCAAGCTTTGGATTATGGGACAGAATTGTCTCTTTTCTTTCATAAAGGGCTGTCCAGTGTTTCCTGTGGCAAAGGAGATTAACTAAAAGGAGCACTGAACTTAAGCATTTAGAGAGTTTGATCGAGCAAAAGAGAACAGAACAGTCATTTCATAACCTGAAAGGTACATAACTGTACTGTAGAAACAAAACATGCCAGCATCCTATACTGTTTTTATTTGCCACTTATGCAATTGCTGCATCATCCTTCCATCCATCCATCCATTCATTGTCTTCCGCTTATCTGAGATCGGGTTGCGGGGGCAATAGGTCCAAGAGCAAACTTCAGACATCCCCCTCCCCAGTACATCCTCCAGCTCATTCTGGGGGATCCCAAGGTGTTCCCAGGCCAGACAAGATATAGTTCCTCCAGTGAGTTCTGGGTCGCCCCTGGGGTCTCCTTCCAGTGGGATGTGCCCCTTTTCTGGGCATGCGAAGCCCTCTTGTATAGGCGCAAGATGGCTTCCTGGGTCCAGGGAGTAATGTAGTGATGATGTATGGTTTGTGCGACCAGCCAGCCACAGGATCTACTGGCGTAAAAAAGAGGCAGAAATCTTTCCAAAGGGGAGATATATAATCTAAATTGGAAGCATTTGCAGAATTGCTTCACTGAGTTTGTCTGCTGCTTTGTTTGAAAAAAAAAATAGCATGAGGAGACTTCTGAAAGATTTTATACGTAGTGCTGACATCGATGCCGCTCCTCCTGTTGACCCTCACGGCCTGCTTTTTTTTAGAAACTTCACAGCTGTGAGGGAGATCGCCTTTTTCTTTCAGGTGAACTTTGCCTGACAACAGCTTCCTGACATGTGAGGCAGTTATGATGCGAACCAATGATGGCTACACACTTTCTTTGGGAGAAACCTTTACCAACCCAAGAAGATAATGATTTCAATGAAATACCCTTTCAGAAGCTACATGTATATGCTAACTTCGCCTCGTAAGACTAACCAAAAAGGCTTTCTAACATTATTTATTTTAACAACAACCCTTAGACATTTTACTGAGTATGACCATAAGAAATTCTGAAAAGAAAACCTAAAGGTGAAATCATTTCAACACATTATTTAGTTGCTTTTGGAGGCTCTTTTTTGATACATTTGACTGATATCAACATAGCATTTGGGAAATCCACTTTGTAGGAAGATTACAAGATCCTTCCACACTTCCTTTAATCCACTTAATGTAAATGGATATGTACAAGTAACTTGAAATATGTGTAATATATATATATATATATATATATATATATATATATTATATATATAATATATATATATATATATATATATATATAATATATAATATATTACACATATTTCAAGTTACTTGTACATATCCATATAATGGATATATATCTATTTTTTGAAAGGATTTTACAATCTATATTTAAATAATTCTGTATTATATGTTTGTAATTTTGTTCACTTTTTATTCAAGGTTATCTATTATTGTTTCTGTTATTTATTCAGTGAGTAATTTTCTAATGCTCCTTCCATAGTGAGTTGCAGGAAATCTGGTGCCTATCTCCAGTAGTCTATGGGCACCCTACACCCTGGGTGCCAGTCCATCGCAATCAACACAGACACACAGAGGACAAACAACCATGCACACACTCATTCACACCTAAGGAGAAACCAATTAACCAAACAGACATGCTTTTTGGACTGTGGGAGGAAGCCAGAGTACCCGGAGAGAACCTGCACATGCAAAGGGAGAACATGCAAATTCCATGCAGAAAGACCCCTGGCTGGGAGTCGAACCCAGGACCTTCCTGCTGCAAACTACTTAATTTCACCCTAGAGGGATGTTAGAGTTTGTCTTATCTCTATATTAATAATTGTATGATTGTTACAGAAGTTTATGTGCCCAATTAATTGACTTTTTTGGGGGTGGATCCCTGTGCAATAGAGCTGGTAGCTTTTTATTAATTCACTTTTATACATTGTTCTGAGACTTTCTCTCTTTTCTCTCTGTCGTTCTACCATCTTCTCTGCTTAAGACACCCTTAAGCTCACTGAAACTCCTCCTCACTACTCTTAGTATTTGTTTACCTTAGGAGCTCTCTTTAAGCCTAAGATGCTTCGTGAATAACTTTTATCTTACCGAGGGAAAAATTCTAAGAAAAATCTTTGAATTTGACAAATTCTAAGATTGTTCTTAGAATGACATCACTGGGAGCAATTTTTAGTCTTAGGATTCTTTGTGAATACAGGCCCAGGACTAGAACACAAGATATTTTAATATTCAGTCCTTACCGAGATCCAATTGATCTGTAGAAAGTCTTTAAAACTGATTTTCACAAATGCTCCCTTTTCAATCTAACTGATCTTGAGCAGTCTTGCAAAGAAATACATAAATTTCACTTTCTAGTTGATTAGAGCCGGGCATACCTCAAAAAACTTGAAGCTTTCATTGCAATGAAAGGTGGTTCTACAAAATTATTGACTAATGGGGCTAAAAAAACAAATCCACACCACGCTTTTCAAATTTTTACTCTTACACATTTTTGAGAATCCTATCTAATTTCCTTTTACTTGATAATTATGCACTACTTTATTTTCACATAAAATGCTAATAAAAATCATTGAGGTTTGTATTTGTAAATTTGGAAAAGTTCAAATGGTGTGACTACTTTAGCAAGGCACTCTAATGTTCAGCAGTTTGTATTTAAGTGAGCCCTGGGTGTAGTTGGGACCTACCTTTTACATCCTCATCTTCAATGGTGGTGTTACTACTGTCGGATGACTCCTGAAACATAAAGAATCCACCCTCTTGATAATTAAAATCTTAAAATTAACAACAAATCTAGCTGTTCATCCTAATGTAGCATGCAGATTTGTACACAACACGCTTACGTTTCAGCCTGCAGCAAAATCCAGTGTTCACAACAGTTTTGCCAATAATAAAAAAAAAAAAAAAAACACAACACTGCATTTCTGCCTCTGCTGCAACCCAGCCCAATCCCATCTGTGGATTGAGCCATCTCCATGAGAACAAACACAGACAGGTAGAACATTTAACCATATTATGCACACAATCTAAAGAGTGGAATGAGTGTTAATCTGTGTTAATCAGTCCTGCTGACACACTCTGATTTCTCCGAGTAACAGAGGTTCATTCATTTGAACACAGTGAGGCAGCATAAGACAAAACAAAACACCCACAGCTTTACAGCTTTACAGATTCACACCCACACACCTCTCATGCAGAAAAAGAAAATCACAATAACTTCACAGTGTAAAAAAAGACCCCTAGAAAAACACTGCTGAGCCAACCAGGGGAGAGGGACAGAGTAAAGAAGAGGATGGCAAATGAAGAGAATGACAAGGAATGAGGAGATGGAGGGAGGAAAGGAGAGGATGTACCTTGATCCCATCTATTGGATTATGGATAACAGTAGTCTGTGGCTCCTGGAGGAACAATGGGGAGAAAGAAAGGGGGAAAAAAGAGAAAGTAGAAGTAAATGAAGGCAAAACAGAGGATGTGTTATGACTGAATGAGAGTCAGCCGAGTGTAAGAGGTGACTAACACATGGCAACAGGAAGAAAGTTCTGAAGACTGGGAGAATCTAGGACAAACAATGACAGCAAAAATGAAGGTATTCATGTAAATATTATTACACTTTGACTTGTCTCTCACATCAGCAGTTATATATTTGTGTTCATACTTCCAGGTTGTGGATCCTGTACAGCAGGAATACAGAAACTACTGTGTATCATTGGATTGGAATAGTTCATTCCTCAAGATCCTCAGGAGAACAGCAAACTTAGCACATTGTATTTTTGTGCTATGATTTAAACCCTTTAAAACACATAAATAACCCACTCATTTGCACTGAGGGATACATCCTCTTATTTCTTTAGGACAGTGAGTTCAACAAATCTTGTCCTGTTGGTCCTAATTCTTCCCAGAGCATAAGATTTTGTTACATATTTTAATTTTCTTCAGTGACTTGGGCCCATTGAATGCAAAACAAGCATTTCTGCCACTTTACTAAATTGCGAAACTTTGTTCCTTTAATATTCAAAAATAATTGCATCTCTGGTCAGAAGTTCAAAAAGACTCATCGGGCACAATGCTTTTATAGATGTATGCGAGTGCAATGATGATAATATTTAAAACTTCAATGAGTTTTAAAACGGGGTGCAAAAGTTCGAAATAAGGTGTATTTTTCTATTCCAACTTTAAGCTGCACAGAAGCTGGAATTTTGTAGCCATAAGCAAATTTTTTGGCATAATTTTGACTGGATATTTGATCATTTTTCAACTCTAGCATTTTTCAGTGATACAGCTCATTAGTGTTGATTGGTTTCCTGGCACAGACACCGGTTAAACGTGGTCCACACATTTTCAACAGCTCAGTGTAACGATCCACAGGTATTTGTGTTTTGATCATTTCCTTGTTGATCATTTATGTTCTATATGGTCTTGCCATATTACTTCATGCCTTTGTGTTTCAGTTTCATAGATTTTATTTCTGCCACATATTGGAGTCCAGCCATGAAATGAACAAAAAGAAGACTGAGCTACAGAAAACAAACGAGACTGGCCAAAACTCTGAATCCCAGAATGCACATCATTAACCTCCTGCACTGCTCCAAGGAAGGAGGAGTCACAGCTGTAATCCTTGTGATATCACAGATTTATGTAACTCTGGCATGGAGCAGATTGCTTCCTCTTCTGTCCCCGCCCCCCCATGCAACCACCACAGGTTGCATAGGGGAGACACGTGGGTAAATGTCCTGATCTCACTGGCTGGGTAAAGATCTTTGAAGCCAGAAACCTTGGATCAAAAACTTAAGTCTCGTCTGCTGATCGTGTACCCGGTGACCTTATCCTGGCCAAAAATAAGACTTGTCGCCTTAGCGTTTCTGTCTGAGCTTCTGCAAAAAAGAATATGAGCCAACGATTCATCAAGATGAGATGTGTCTTGACGAAGCAGTTTTTCTCTTCCAGCTGCCCTGAAAGAAGAGAGCATAGGAACCGCAGCTGCCTTTCTGAGCAGATACTCCTCCTCCCAGGCGCTACCAAGAGCAACTGCAAGGCTTCTTCGTTCATCCGACATGTTGAACTCACTGCCCCTATCGGATGTCCTCCATGACTGCTCTTCCTGCAACTCCCCCGAGAAACAAAAATTGTCTTTTCTTTATTTTTAAAGAACTCTGTTTTGACAGTCAGTCTGTCCACTTTGATCCTTCACAACCTATTAAACATGCCAGTCAGTGCTTTGGAGACCATTCAGAACGCTTATTGCAAGCCTTCCAAAAGTAGTTGGGATGTATTTGGAACATTTTCCCCAACTCTGTCCAGGTTTTTACCATCTGACCTGTAACTGGGGGGGCAGAGGGTGCGGCTGCCCTGGGCCTACGGTTACGAATGGGCCCACGCCACCCACCGCCAGACTGATGGCGAAAAAACAAAAAAAGTAAAGTTGGAAAATTGGTCTCTTACTGCTGGATTAGTAAGGATGTACAGCTAGTGTAAAAAATTGGGAAATATCAGTCCAGATCAGAGCGTTTCTGAAATAAGATTAAGCGACGATGTGACCATGGTGCTGAAATAGCCTATTGGCGGTTGTGGTGCTATTTTGCCAGCGGCTGGCTGTAAATCCATAAATCCATAAATCCATGGGAATGTCCCTGGTGCTGAAATAGTGCAAATTGAACTGCACAACTCATCCTAATCCACCCTCTCCATTTTGCCCTTCTGTCTCCATTTCCAATTACTAATGCTACTAATTGATCAGCTGTGTCATACAAGCTGTCACTGCGCAGTGTCTAATGTTGGATTTGTACGTACGTAATATCCGGCTGTTAACAAAGCAAATTGAGTCTCTTTGTTGATTTATGATTCTATTTTATATTTTGATGGTTCAAAGTGTGTTCCTTTTTTTTTTAAAGCTAAAGTTGTATATTCAGGCCCTTTTTGGCAGCGACCAAACACAGCTCAGATCCAGATCAGATCCGTAATGTGAATTGTAAACAAGTGAAATAACCAAAAAGCTATAAGGGCTCACAACAAGTGCCCGCCCCCTCTGCTATGTGACACTGGCTCCGTGTCTGCATCTGACCCCAACTGTCATTCTCAGATTCAAGAAAATGTGTTACAATGTTCATGAGAAACATATTAACCACCAAGGTTCAATGTGATCATAAACCGTAAATTATAGTGCCACCAAGTAAGAAATACAGATAATAAATTTGAGAATTATTGAGAGTGCATTTTTTTCAGTAACTCAGTTCAACAAGTGAAATACATTATATAGATGTTATATAATTATACAAAGACTGATGTTTTCAAACCTAAAAATAATTATTTTCAGGTATTCAGGTATTCTGAGGTTCTGTTTTGTTGTCAGTGTGGCACTGGTGCATTGCACAAAGTGGATAGCATAATGCAGACGGAGGACTGCCTCCAAATTCTTCAACTTCACCCCTAATCAATAGATAGAGGGTTGAAACTTAAACACAACTGGGTGTTCCGACAGGTCAATGATCTCCACCACACATCAAAACAGATAAAGCAGGCTAACATTGAACTCAACCTCAACCCAATTAGGAATTTATTGACTATGTTTAGAAGCTGGGTCTGTACCAGACAACCAACCAATTAGAATTAACTTCTACCTCTTCTATCAAGAGTAGTCATAAAATAATCAAGCAAAATTATGCCAGGACCTTTTTGATAGCTAAAAAAATTTTTTTTTTGCAGTTTGCAGAGAATATTTCTCCAAATGTTAGTGGGGGTGTAGACCCTTAATGAATTAGAAAGAAATCTGCAATAAATGAAAACTTAATTCATAGGAATCTTTGTTGTTTAATCATTCCACCCTAAAGAACAATTCAAATGAGATTAATGTATGCGACGATTGTACGTAAACTTCTGACTACAACTGCGGTTTATAGGTTATATGTGAGCTGTAAAGATTTGGAAATGGAGAAGTGAATGAGTACAGGAAAACACAGTAGCTGTTGGTCTCTTCTGCAGATTTAAGGCTACATTACAGTATAATAATGCTGACATTAGGGTTTAAACCCTATGGTTTAAAGCTTGAAAAGATTTGTAACAATCACAGCTTAAATGCAAAAGAAAACAAATACAGATTTCACATAGTATATACTGTATGTCATAATGTTGACACTAGACACTAAGAAGTTCTAAGAAAACACACTGTGATGAGAGACTCTTTGTGTAATTATCATGTTTGTTTTCTAAGTATCTAAGTCTTTCAACCTCCCCAGGTGTGTTAAAGCAACCAAGGAAGTTGTTCTAGTGTCAGCTTACACCCTGAACATTGTACATAAATGTTTTTTTACAGAAGAAAACATAACTTTAAGATATTATACAGCTGAATATTTAAACCCAACAATATTTACTAAACCCTCACCAAGGAGTCTGGTTCTAGTTCCTGAAATGCACCTCTTCTAAAAACCTCTAAGATCAACTGGGACAGTTCCTTTTTTTGAAGGGGTTATATGATATATACCACCTATACCTGTCAACATCTTTATTTTAATGTACTTTTTTGCAATAACTCTTTTAAATGGGATGATTATTGTTACTTAAAGGTGCCTACCAACACCTTTCTTGTAAATAACCATTCAGTTCTATCAAATGCACAACTTAGACCAGTTCATAGGTTTTCAATACAGCATTTGCATAAACTGTTAAAAGATTTTTGAAACAGGATTTTTTTTAATATCACGTTTTTCTCTGCCCAACTTAGACTACCCATGAACACTAAATTTAGGAGGAAATAAGGATGCTACAAGAAGAAGGAGCTCACTGGACATTCAGCCTGGTGTGTTCTTCTTTGACTGTGCTGATGGCAACTATGTTACATTCTGTTTAAAACTCTGACAGAATGAAATCTTATCTATAAGCTTTCACATTTCATCAAAGGATATTAAACTACCTGAAAAATTTGTCTTTTCAGTTATCACAGTGTATGTCTAATTGACCTGGGTCACAGTCTTCAGGGTTTCTCTGCTTACCTAATTATACTGACTCACGCTGGACCATGAATGTCATCATGAATAGAGGGGATGATTACAGAACCAGCCTTTCTAACCTAATCAACCTTTGCATTCATCAGCGTTTTGTATCAAGCTGCTATTCATCACTCAAAACAAAGTGTTATCTACTCACACCTTCAGACATTCTTACACACTCACACACACATCAGAACTCTCTGCAGTATAGATATGGTCTGGACAGACAGGACACAGAGCTGCGTACCAGTGCAGCAGAAGGGATGTTGCCTTTGGGACTGGTGACTATGCTGTTTCTCGTGCTGTTTGTCTGGGGCTGTGATGGAAACACAAAGTTTGGCATTAGTGGTCAGAAACAATGCAGAAAGGTGCCATCTGCTGGCTGTGAAGTGGGTGGTTTCTGGAACAAAATAGACACACAGTGTAATCAAGGCAAATATAGATAGTAGAGGAGTACTCAAGACATAAAGCGTCCACGAAGATTAGATTGTTTTTACCCAGGTATGGACCCAAAGGGGTTTCCACAGAGCTCCGACAACTGTTATAAACCACTGGATATGATTTCTCAAGTTTTCTCAAGTTTAACACCTATGAGCAATGTAAAAAATTGGTTATCCCGTGATTTCTTTTGTTCCTGCCTATTTTGTCACCGTAAAATGTTTTCGACCAACAAACAAATTTGGAAACATAAGGCAGTTTTCAAATGATGATTTTATTTATTAGGAGAAAAAATCTAGCCAAACCAACCATCTCTGAGAAAAGTACCCTCCGACTCAGTCAGTCATTTTCTACCGCTTATTCCATAGTGGGTCACGGGGAAGCTGGTTGCTATCTCCAGCAGGCTATGGGCGAGAGGCGGGGTACACCCTGGACAGGTCGCCAGTCCAACACACAAACAACCATGCACACACTCATTCATACACCTAAGGGCAATTTAGAGAGACTAATTAACCTAACAGGCATGTCTTTGGACTGTGGGAGGAAGCCGGAGTACCCGGTGAGAACCCATGCATGCACAGGGAGAACATGCAAACTCCATGCAGAAAGACCCGCGGCCAGGAATCGAACCCAGGACCTTCTTGCTGCAAGTCAACAGTGCTACCAACTGCGCCACCGTGCAGCCCTTATCCCTGACTCATTTCTTCAAATCATGCATTAATAGCGATTAACAGTTTCCCTGGCTACACCCAGGCCTAACTACTGGCAGGCCTGTAGAATAAAGGAATCCCTTAAATTTCACCTGTCTGGCAACATGAAGTAGGCTGAAAGGCAACATGGCCCAATCTAAAGAAATTCAAGAATACATAAAAAAAACTAAGTCATTTACAACTATCAGTCTAGAAAGGGTTACAAAGCCGTTTTTAAGACTTTGGACTCCAGTGTACGACAATAAGAGATATTGTCCACAAACAGAGAAAACATGGGACAGTGGTAACTTTACCAGGAGACGCCGACCTACCAAAGTTACTCCAAGACTGCATTGACAGCTCATCAAGAAGGTCCCAAAAGAACCCAGAATAACATCTAAAACTCTGCAGGCCTCACTTTCCTTAGTTGAGGTCAGTGAGACAACAAAAAGAAGAAGAGACTGGTCAAAAATTGCTTTCATGGGAGAGTTCAAAATAGAACACAAAGATCCATCTCATATTTGCAGAAACACATCTTGAGGATCCCCACGACATTTGAAAAAAATATTCTATGGACCGATGAGACAGAACTGGAACTTTTGGAAGGCGTGCATCTTGTTACATCTGGTGCAACACAACATTTCAGACAGTGAAACATGGTGGTCTGGGGCTACTTTGCTTCTTTAGGACCTGGGTAACTTGTATTAACTGATGAATTCTGCTCACCACCAGAAAATCTTGAAGTAAAGTGTCTGGCTATCTATTTAGAAGGCAAGAATAATTTCAGAGCCATGTTGGTTTGTATAGCTTTTTTCTTTTAATAAAAGAATATTGTCCAGTTGAGTGTTGTTTGGCTAGTTCTAGCTATGGATGCCATTTTGCAAATTGCTATTGAAACACAAGCAGCTGTCTACATTTTCCAGGTGTAAAGATTCAAGCAAGCTTTGGCTCTAAATCCTTGTAAACCCTTCCCGAGGAAACAGCAACATATAACTGCTTCATTTTACTGGAGGAGTTAACAAGACCCACAGCACTTCTGACGGAACTGTGAAGCATAACAGGCAGTTCACACATGCCCACACAAACGACACATCATGCTAAATATACAGTCGCTCTGCTTCTTAAATAAATAGCAAGAATGCAAGTGTTCATGTTCTAAATCAGCATGCAGAAACACACAACTGTAGCAATGACGCACAGACTCCACAGCGTTCGGATTTCCTGTTTGCTGAAAGCTGAGCTGCGGGAGAAAGTTGGGTGCAACCATCAGTTTTATATATATTTAGCACTTCAATATTGAGGAATGTGAAGTGAAACTCAGAGGGGCACAGTGTCATTAGGGGTTATAAAGGTATAACCTGCAGTCAGACCAAACTCTTCCCTGCTTATAAGTTGCTACGCCTCAGCATTCAAACCCAAACGCTGTTATTACAACAATCACTTCAGTAAGTAACCTTGTAGCTTTAACCTAGCAATGTGGAAACATTTAAAGAGCTATTTAAAAGGGAACCTGTGTATTCTGTAATTCACCACATTTAGACACAATGTTTTTGTCCAAGTGTTTTTCAAGTGCTACTAATCAGTTTTAAGTCTTTTGAAACTTACAGTGCCTGTAATACTACTTGAACTTTGTTAAACTACAAATGTCAGTGTTGTATTATATCAGAACTTTATGTGAGAAAGTAGGGTTTAATTATAAACAGAAAATAACAGGTTGCTTAGTTTTCCAACCTTTAAACAAATTAAAATCTAAAAAGTGTGGTGATAACTTTGATTTGATTCCCCTGCCGGGCTAGGGGGTAGGGGGCTAGGGTTACAGCTGCAGAGTATATGTCTAGCACAGGGGTCAGCAACTTTTATAATCCAATGAGCCATTTTGCCTTTTTTTTCTTATAAATAATCAATAAATATAATACATAAAATTTGTCTAAATCCATAAAACCTACCTTTTTAGCTTTATGAACACCTACTGTTTAAATTGTTTGTTTTATATTTAAATGAAAGAAATATATATGTATACCAAATTTTAGCTCTTAAAACCCAAAAGAGCTTAAAGACAAAACAAAAGAACTCAACAAAAAGGAATTCCTTCTGTCATTAGTGTCATTCCCCTTGTGGAAATTCTATGCAAATATAGCAAGAAAAAGCACAGACAAAAATGCTAGAACTAAACTTTTTATACCTTTCTAGCTAAAAATATTGTAAATAATCAAAACAAGAAATTAGACCAGGTCAAAGATAACTGCAAAGTTAATGCTGAAGGCCTCATCCTGGTGGACAGTGTCCTGTGTCCTATTTGTACCGGTCCGAAGCCCAGATAAATGCAAAGTGTTGGGTCTGGAAGAGCATCCAGGGTAAAATGTTTGCCACATCTACCATGCTAGACAAGAACATGATTTTCATGCTCGACCAATTTAGGCCCAGGTTAACAAGGACCTCCATTGGTGTCAGTGACCGACAGGGTACTGGTGGAAATTGGTCTGCTGTTGGTCAGCAAAGAAGACTCTTCAGAGATAGAAGAGAAAAGGCAGGAGTCTAGAACAGAGTGGGGTCTTTGAATGTTGGGACCATGACAGGAAAAGCAAGAGAGTTAGCTGACATGATGCAGAGGAGGAAGATGGACATACTGTGTGTTCAGGAGACCAGGTGGAAAGTTAGTGAGCCCATAAGATTAGGAGCAGGGTTCAAGCTGTTATACCATGGAGTGGATGGGAAGAGAAACAGTGTTGGAGTTATCTTGAAGGAGACGTTAATCAGCAATGTTCTGGAGGTGAAAAGAGTGTAAGATAGGGTGATGAGTCTGAAGCTATAAGGTGTGATCTTCAATGTTGTTAGTGGTTATGCTTCACAGGCAGGATGTAAGTTGAAGGAGAAGGAGAAATTCTGAAGATAATGTGATACATAATATCCCCAGAGATGAGTGAGTGGTGATTGGTGCAGATCTCAATGGACATGCTGGAGCAGGGAACAGAGGTGATGAGGAAGTGATGGGTAGAATTGGTATCCAGAAAATGCAGGAACACAGGACGACTTACAAGAGCAGAGGTAGGAGCACACAGTTAGTTGGATTACATCTTGTGTAGAGGATGTAATCTGAAGGAACTCTGTGACTGCAAAGTAGTGGTAGGTGAGAGTGTTGCCAGACAGCCCAGGATGGTTTGTGTGTAGAATAACTGATGGTGTGGGAGATTAAGAGGACAAAGGCAGAGCAGAGGATAAAGTGGTGGAAGCTGAAAAAGGAAGAAAGTTGTGTGGCTCTCAGTTGCTTCAAAATGACAGGACAATTACAGCTAATGCTATCAGGGAGACAGGTAGGTGACTACTTGGTATGTTTTCTGGAAGGAAGTTGATATATATATGGAGAAAGAGATCAGCTAAGAAGACGTGGGACACTCTGAGGACTGAAGAAAGTCCCCAGGAGCACAGAGAGACTCAGGGTAAAGTGAAGGTAGAGGTAGCCAAGGCCAAACAAAGGGTCTATAGTGACTTGTATCATAGGTTTGTCAGTAAGGAGGGAGAGAAGGATTTATACAGGTTGGTAAGGCAGAGAGACAGAGATTGAAAGAATGTTCGGCAGGTTAGGGTGGTTAAGGATTGAGATGGAAATGTACTGACAGGTGTACCAAGTCTGATGGGAAGATGGAAGGAGTACTTTCAAGAGTTGAGGAATAGGAAAAATGAGAGAGAACAAAGAGCAGAAGACGAAACTATTGTGGATCAGAAGTAGCAAAGATCAGTAATGATGAAGTAAGGAGGGCACTGAAAAGGATGAAGAGTGGAAAGGCAGTTCGTCTTGATGATGTACAGGGGTTGGACAATGAAACTGAAACACCTGTCATTTTAGTGTGGGAGGTTTCATGGCTAAATTGGACCAGCCTGGTAGCCAGTCTTCATTGATTGCACATTGCTCCAGTAAGAGCAGAGTGTGAAGGTTCAGTTAGCAGGGTAAGAGCACAGTTTTGCTCAAAATATTGAAATGCACACAACTTTATGGGTGACATACCAGAGTTCAAAAGAGGACAAATTGTTGGTGCACCTCTTGCTGGCGCATCTGTGACCAAGACAGCAAGTCTTTGTGATGTATCAAGAGCCATGGTATCCAGGGTAATGTCAGCATACCACCAAGAAGGACGAACAACATCCAACAGGATTAACTGTGGACGCAAGAGGAAGCTGTCTGAAAGGGATGTTCGGATGCTAACCCGGATTGTATCCAAAAAACATAAAACCACGGCTGCCCAAATCACGGCAGAATTAAATGTGCACCTCAACTCTCCTGTTTCCACCAGAACTGTCCGTCGGGAGCTCCACAGGGTCAATATACACGGCCAGGCTGCTATAGCAAACCTTTGGTCACTCATGCCAATGCCAAACGTCGGTTTCAATGGTGCAAGGAGCGCAAATCTTGGGCTGTGGACAATGTGAAACATGTATTGTTCTCTGATGAGTCCACCTTTACTGTTTTCCCCACATCCGAGAGAGTTACGGTGTGGAGAAGCCCCAAAGAAGCGTACCACCCAGACTGTTGCATGCCCAGAGTGAAGCATGGGGGTGGATCCATGATGGTTTGGGCTGCCATATCATGTCATTCCCTTGGCCCAATACTTGTGCTAGATGGGCGCGTCACTGCCAAGGACTACCGAACCATTCTTGAGGACCATGTGCATCCAATGGTTCAAACATTGTATCCTGAAGGCGGTGCCGTGTATCAGGATGACAATGCACCAATACACACAGCAAGACTGGTGAAAGATTGGTTTGATGAACATGAAAGTGAAGTTGAACATCTCACATGGCCTGCACAGTCACCAGATCTAAATATTATTGAGCCACTTTAGGGTGTTTTGGAGGAGTGAGTCAGGAAATGTTTTCCTCCATCAGTATTACGTAGTGACCTGGCCACTATCCTGCAAGAAGAATGGCTTAAAATCCCTCTGACCACTGTGCAGGACTTGTATATGTCATTCCCAAGACGAATTGACGCTGTATTGGCCGCAAAAGGAGGCCCTACACTATACTAATAAATTATTGTGGTCTAAAACCAGGTGTTTCAGTTTCATTGTCCAACCCCTGTCCTTATGGAGGTATGGAAGTGTTTAGTGGAGGCAGCACTGGAGTTTTTGACTAGGCTGTTCAATGAGATCTTAGAGAGTGAGAACATGCCTGAGGAATAAATGAGACATTTGTGGGTACCAATTTTCAAGAATAATGGAGATGTGCAGAGTTGTGACAACTACAGAGGAATAAAGTTGATAAGTTATACAATGGGTGGTTAAGGACATACACATGTGGTTATACATATGGAAAAGAGTAGTGAAAGTTAGACTGAGGTCAGAAGTGAGCATCTGTGAGCAGCAGTACGATTTCATGGCAAGAAAAAGTACTACAGATGCAATATTTGCTTTGACGATGTTGATAGAGAAGTACAGAGAAGGGCAGAGAGAGCTGCATTGTGTTTTTGGAGATCTAGAGAAAGCATATGACAGGGTGCTGAGAGAGGAGCTGTGGTATTGTATGAGGAAGTCTGGAATAGCAAAAAAGTATGTTAGCGTACATGCATACACGCATACTTGCAGGATATGTATGAGAGTGAGCTGTAAGATAGTGGTGAGGTGTGCTGCAGGTGTGATAGAGGAGTCCAAGGTGGAAGAGGGACTGCGTCAAGGTTTAGCTCTATGACCCTTCTTGTTTGCTGTGGTGATGGACAGGTTGACAGATGAGGTTAGACAGGAATCTTCATGGACGATGATTTTTGCATGTGATCTGAGGTGAGAGCAGAGAACGGGTAGAGAACATTCTACAGAGATGGAGGTTGGCCCTGGAAAGCAGAGGTTAGCCGCAGCAAGACAGAATACATGACTATAAATGAAAGAGATGGACAAGAAGATGAGTACAGGGAGCTGGTGGACCACTTTGTGGCATGGTGTTGGAACAATCATCTCATCTTAAACGTGAATAAAACAAAGGAGATGATTGTAGATTTTAGCAGAAGCAGGAATAGGTCAAACACTATTTCCATCATGGGAGAAGAAGTGGAGGTGGTGGAGGAGAATAAATACCTCAGTGTTCACCTGGACAACAAACTGGAGTGGAGATGCAACTGTGAAGCTGTCTACAAGAAGGGACAAAGCAGACTGTACTTCTTGAGGAAGCTTAGGTCCTTCAGTGTTTGCAGCAAGATGCTGCATATCTTCTATAGGTCTGTTGTGGAGAGTGTTATCTCAACAAGCTGATAAAGACAGCCTTCTTAATGCTCTGTTCTGGGGATTCCTCTGGAACCTCTGGAGATCATTGTGCAAAGTAAGATTTTTCATAAAATGAAGAACATTATGGAGAATGCTGAGCATCCTCTTCAAGAGACTGTTGTACAACAACAGAGAGTCTTCAGTCAGAGGCTTCTTCAGATGTGCTATAAGACAGACCACTACAGGAGATCCTTCCTGCCCACAGCCATCAGCATCTACAACAGCTCTTTGAGGAAACCTGCATAATATCAGCCACAACAACATTTGATTTCCCTTTGGGATGAATAAAGTATTTTTGAATTGTTTGAATGTAAAGAGCAGGGATAGTGAGAACATCGGTAAAAGAATACTAAGGCGGGAACTGCCAGGCAGGAGGCCTAGACGGAGACCAAAGAGGGGATTTATGGATGGAGTGAAAGAAAGCATGAAGGTAGTGGGTGTGAGAGAAAAAGCAGAAGATAACGAAGAAAGAAGGCAATATTTAAAAGTATTTCTCAGGTCTTACACATTTTTGACAAGGGTTATGAAGATCCACTGTGGAGGGCCTGAAGAGGCACATGTGGCTCCGGAGCTGCAGGTTGCAGATCCCTGCTCTAGCAGCTTTGTAGATTTAGAGACTGAAATTCTGCCCCATCCTCCTTTGTGAAATAGCTCAAGCTCATTTACATTGGATGTAAAAACTGTTAGAAAATCCTACTGGTTGAAACTCGGCCTGACATCATTCTCAGATATGAGTTTTGATCAAAGCACTTGGACCCGGCCATATTTATTTGACCCTAATTAAAAATCCTGTGTTCCTTGCACTCTGTGTGCACATTTGCTGCTACTAAAATGCTCAGAGAAACCAGATTATAGTTGGTTCCACTGCAGAAGTACATAAGCAGGATTGGGTGTGTGGGTGGTCTTGTCGTAAATACCTTCATTGTTCATTTCCGGCTACAAATGGCATGCTAAGTCTTTAACATTCGCTCTATGTTGATCATGTGATCTGCTAGGCAACACAGTTGTCCTGAAAGTACAGTGGATCATGCATATGATGGTGGTGGCAGAAAAAGCCCTAAAATGGCTGTAGTTAAGAGAGGAGTTGGCCATGGAATGCTGAGTCAGTTGGCTTGGCCAGGAGCAGGGTTTAATTTAGCATATTTTAGTTTAGTTTAGTCCTTTTTATTCTAAAATATAATTTAATTTTAGTTGCATTTTAGTCACCTGTAGTCATTTTAGATTTTGTCGAGTACATTTTCTGTAACTTTATTCAACAAAACTATAAAATCACAGAGGAACTCCAGTTTACTCTTCTTACAACCTAAAAGAAAAATCATTTCATTCCACCTGGAAGACATTATTGATCTACAATTAAAAGAAGTCAAAAACTACTGATTTCATAAGTAAAAACAGGGTGGTTGACAAAATATTTTCATCATAGTTTTAGTCAAGGAAATTAACACTGCCCAGGAGAGGGCGTCTGTTTTGAGATCTGAAACAGCCCAGATATGTGTTTGTGTCATGAGTTGCATCATACAAACAAAATCAAGATTTCAACAACACTAGCCGTAGTTATTGAAGAGAGAAAGGCAAAGAAAAAGATGTTAAATAGTCATTTAAAACTGATCTTCCATTTGTCCTGAGGTTTTGAATCTTTGACGACAGAGTCTAAAGATAAAGCAAATTTGGATATGTAGGCATAGAAGGCAACTCCTGGGTTTTCTGCGTTCCTGTGACTTCACAGTGCAGATCTGGCAGGCCTGTGATTATGTAATGACTGATTAATCATCTGGAGGGATATAATCTCAGATTAGCATCAGGGCACCCCATGAAAGCAAAGGGAGGGTGAGTGATGTGGAAAGGAGAGAGACTGGAGGAGGAAGAGAGATGCAGGAAACAGGAGCATGTCAGAGGAGACTGAGAAACTGCTTTATTAAGAAAAAGGATGGTTCAGTCACAGATGTTTAACTCTATGCTTGACAACATAGACACAACTCTGTGCATCAGGTTATAGTGATCTTATAATTTGGACCCATCAACAGATTATCTTTTTAATCTTAGTTTCATGTAGCTTTCTATTCTAGCTTCACCTCTGTTGTCTTCTGGTCTTTTACTTGTCAAGTCATGGTCTTAGGTCTTTCTGCATGGAGCTTCCATGTTCTTCCTGTGCATGCTGGGGTTCTCTCCAGAAACTCTGACTTCCTCCCACAGTCCAAAAACCTGACTGCTAGGTTAACTCATCTCTCTAAATTTTCCTAAAGTATGAGTGTGTTTATACATGATTGTTTGTCCTGTATGTCTTTGTGTTTCTTGCTGACTGGCAGCCTTTCCAGTGTGTACCCTGCCTCTCACCCAATGAATGTTGGAGGGCTAATTCCTGCAAGGACAAGTGGGTATGGACAATTGATGGATATTTTGTTGATCTCTGTAACAAGCGTGCAAATGATACCACGACTATCTGGAAGGTTGACATTTCTTCAGTATGAGAAAGCAGACCTCTCCAATAAAGCCATGTGCCTTAGTAAACTGAAGTTTTATAACTTTTCTGAAGTTCCTTCTTTCAATATGATGCATGTCATCAGTATTGATTACAATGAATAACTTCCAGTCCAGTAGTTAATAGAGAAACACACACTACACTAAGATTCTGATATAAAATGGACACAAAAACAGGCCCAAAATGGCAGACCCACACAATGTGTTACATCTGTAAGTCTCCTTCAACAAGACAAACAGGGAGAAGTTACTACTGAACAGCATTTGCATGTGGAGTGTTCCTCACTAGGAACACAGAAATGGGCCAATAATTTGATCTCAGCTATTAAAAATGCTAAATGTAGGTGGAATTTAATAGTCTTTATATTTTCATTCAGCTTTCTGTTTAACAAATAACAGTAAGGAAGCAATGATTTTATTATTTTTATTTAAAATATTTTTAATGATCTTTAGTGTCTTATCTTTCTCAATCACTAAAAACGTAAATGTATATTTGGCATTTTTTCTTTCTGTTTCCATAGTAGGGATCCAAATTATTTTTATATAAATAGAACAGATAAACACAATTAGACAGCATAGATAGACAGCATAACAGACTCACAGTGTTCACAATTAACAAGCCCAGATGAATTATTAAGTATAAACCATATCATTTAATGGTTATTATTGCACCTAGAGGCTATAAAATGCTAATAATTATAATAATAGATTTGATCTGGATTATTTTGAGATATATGAGCATTTTGTTGGTGTTCTCATTGGCCTTGTGACAGAGCAAATCCCCTGGTAAACTGCTAAGACTGTCTTCCCTATACTGACTTCCCTGTTCTCTCAAGTAGAAAACCAAACACAGAAGTTAGCATCTAATTGGAGGCATCCAACCCAGAGGTTGTTAGTGAATTAGTCCCTTTTAAAAACTGCTGAATGAGATTCTAGTAACCACAGGCTGACTTCATCTTGTAAGGGCAACAGGAGCCACATGCTAACGTTTTTTAGCTAAATTGTGACTTGTGGAAAATGTCAGGAGGCATCTAAAACTTTGCATGATTTAATAAAGAAACTTTGATGGCAAAACCTAAAGGTGAACTAATTTAAGCATTCATTTACCTATTTCTGATCAGCAGATGGCAGGGAAGTAAATTTTTCGGCACATTTGTTTGACAGCGGTTGCAGGTTAAAGTAGAAGCAGGTTCAGAATTGATGGGTCAAATTTAGTGGGTCAGAAATCCTGATGCAAGATTTGTTGACAATTTTTTAATACATTTAATGTGAAGATGTGAATACAGGTACATCCTGAAAAAATAGAATATCAAGAAAAAATGTCAGTCTGTCATTTTCTACCGCTTATTCCATAGTGGGTCGCAGGGGAGCTGGTGCCTATCTCCAGCAGTCTATGGGCGAGAGGCGGGGTACACCCTGGACAGGTCGCTTTGTTTGATCTTGGCTCTCGACAAGACCTGGGTTAAGGGGCCTAAAAAAGTATAAATGCGGTGTCGAGGTAACATTCATAAGGAGGTGGTCATAAAAGTTATAAGAGGATGACGTGCAACAAAAAATATTTTCTGTAGTGCACAAGCTTATGCAGTAAATTGACTAAGATAACCTATAAAAATATCTCACTTGAAGACACGATTGGCACAATATTACCACTGTTTGTCAAATGAGAAGCTGCACCACCACACATAACTGTAAGACTGGGGCTAAAGTTCAGTTAAAATTCAACTTTTAAACAGTCAAGCATATGTGGAGCCCAAGCGCTTTATAGGGATTTTATTCATTTTCTATGGTAAACAAGATACTGCAAAACAATTGTTGCAGAAAAAAGAACAGAATTAAATGGAAACAAGTTACTAAGTGAATTGAGATTGGCCATATGGGAGGTTTTCATGTAGTAAAATGATTTTAAGTGAAACCAATCTAAAAGACGCTAAGCCAGTACATATATTATCGTGAAATATTATTGTTTTCTCTTTGTGTTGGGTTTGTATATAGTTTTGGGTGAACTTGTTGTTCTTGTTTTATTGTTTCAGTTCTAGACATTCTAATGTCACTTTTCAAGACAATTATTGCTTATTTTTCCATCTGCATGCCAGGTCCAAGCTAGCTAATAGTTTTATTTGCGTTATTGTTTTAGTATGATTCTGTGTTGCATTTACCCAGAAGTCTGAACGCAGATTTAGGAAGAACTTCAAGTCACACAACAGTGGGATTTGCTCACTGCTAAGTGAACGGGCGAAATACCAATAACCAAACTTATCAATAACAAATAACTTTCTGCATTCAGACGGTAAAAGAAAATGACACAAGTGCAGCTGAAACCAGATATTAAATTATACCGTACAGAAAGGTATACACCTATTGTTTTTTACTGTCTGACATTAAATCAGACTAAATTTCAATCGAAACTAGTCCTATTTATACATAATTTCTATTTTTGTCTATGGAAAAATTAGAGCATTTTCTTCACAGTCAAGGCATTTTTCATGTTTTATTGCTTTTATTGCAACCTGGAATTAAAATTGTTTTTTTGTACCATTTCAATTACAGAACTTGACTAAAACCTGCATTTTTTTAAAATTGTGAACAACAAATAGGACATAATAACAGAAAACCTCAGCGTGCATAACTGTTCAACCTCCCCCTAAAGTCAGTACTTTGTAGTGCTACCTTTTGCAGCAATTGCAGCTGCAAGTCGCTTTGGACAAGTCTATATGAATTTGCCACATCTTGCCACTGCAATTTATGCCCATTCCTCAAGGTGGAACTTCTGAATTTAAAAAAAGTAAATAAAATCTTTCGAAAACAATTCTCTCGCATTGTTCTGCCCTTTTTCAAACAGAAATATGTTTGGTAATCCTAAATGTGTCATATATAAAGTGTATAGTACAACATTAAGAGTGCTGCGGATTTAATGAGATACAAACCACAAGACGTACAAATGAACAGTTCATTTTCACACTTTCACAGTGTCTTAAATATACGACAGTCATATTAAATTTTGTGGTCAGGGTTGCTCAGGATCCCCCAAAATGTCCAAATTGATGGTAAGATGACCTTTTCAATCTGTAACCAGGAAATGGAGCATATCAAAAATACAACACATATTTTATATCCTTTATTAAATCTTACCAACTCAACATGCTGCTTCCTAGCATTGATCTGCACGTTGGTCTGACAAATACACAGCATTATATGACATTTCCAACATGTGGCTGAACTGCTAAAGGGCGGTGCTGCCAAAGTTTCTGACCAAGTCATTCAGATTGTTTTAACATCAATCCCTCCCTCATTTTCTCTTCTTTCCTTGGGTTCCAACTAGAATTTTTAATCCTGTTTAAGATTCTCTGGATTACATTTAGAGCCTTGGGTTGTCTCTCTAAATTAAGGAACCAGCAACCAGGATTACCAATAAGAATGCAAGGTTTGTGGGCTGGATGTGTAAACACTGGAAACTTTTATAGGAACAGCTCTGGAACCATTTGTAGAGATTTTGTTTCTATCATTTGTTCAGCTTGCAGTTGTGCTTTTATAGGATGCATGTTAAGGCTTTCTAACTGACTAACTATGCAGCTTTCCCTGAGCTGTTCTTCCCACTGACTCGTGCGAACACAGCATATACACAACACACGGAATACAGGTTTCCAACAGTGGTACACAGCATACTGCAAAGACACACGCACGCACACACACACACACACACACACGACAGAAAGCATCAGACTGCAAACACTTCAGACACTTGAGATAAAAAAAGAAGCGCACCAACAATCTCAGAATCCAAATTATTGCACATTCAGCATCTAAGTAGTCTCTTCGGGGGGTTAAACTCTGCAGACATTAATTATTTAATGAGATTTGCTTTGGCACTGAAGGAATATTCTGTGTGAAAAATGTCTGCAGCAGAGCGGTGCAAAGTGCCCGCTGAGCCAAATCAAGGAGAGAGTGGAGAGGCAGGGAATCAGATGTGGATTTCAGAGGATTTAAACTAACTTTTCAAAATAAAAGAGCATAATATTACTTTTGTCATGCATATCATGCTTACCTATATGAATTGTTGTATTTACTTTTATTATGTTAAATTATGACTTAACTAAATATGCCACCTAGGTCTCCTCTTCATGAAGACAGATTTAAACTTCAAAACAAACACATGCAGTCCTTGTCTATGAAGTCCCTCTGCTAGGAGTCAGGCAGAATGAGCTCTGGCATTGCCTCTGATTTTCAACATTAGAGTTAAAAGGTCCTGCAAAGTAATGACTCATGCTGTGCCTTTAAGGCCAATACTCTGCAGTACCTAACAATGTCTAACTACAAGTCACCACTAATAAAATAAAAATGGATCAAACCAGAGTCAGAGGAGGAGTCAGACATGCAGATAAAGGACACAAATAAGGAATAAAATTAAAAGACAATCTAGCCTACCTTGACATCGGCCTTCTTGTTGAGGAGACTCTTGGCTGCTGCAGAGAGGCAGAAGGACACACCCTCAGATGGAAGAGTACACATCATAAATGTTCAGATGACCAGAACTCCTAAATTCTGATCACACAAATGCACATGCACTGTTAATTATGCATGCATGAAAAAACAGCACCTGGTTAAAAGCAAACTTGAAAAGAAATAGAAAACAAAAATCCCCTTATTTAGTGGAAAACACCCAAACTCTTACTCTAACAACATAAAAAAAATGTCCATCCAAGTGGCACCTCCTAACCATGATTCGCTGTTCAGAGCATTAGGTAAGCAGAGGGCATCAGCAATGAGGGGAGGGAAAAAAGTCTAATTCTCCATATAATCCAAACACACGCATACACAGCTGCAGCTACACAGGGGATTAGGAATGGAGCTATGGAGGAAGTGGAATAGAGCTGCAGGTAAACGGTAATGGGTTAGTTAATCTTAAGAGTAGGCTCGAGTTCATTGAGGGGTGCAGCAGGATGTGGAGGCAAAAAAACACACTCTAGGAAGCCAGAGAGCATGTGCTCTGGTGCTGAAATACTTTTTGTGATAATATAAACGACATGAAGAGCAACGGTGGGGCTGACATTATTCCTTCATCAGAGTGACACTAAAGCTCTGTGTGCAGCTAACCTCCAGCGGCTATTTTTCTTTCACCTCACGTTTAAAACCTGACATTTTAAATGCTGCATACATTCTTTCATGCAGGCACTTTCCAATTCCTAGCACAACAAAAAAAAGAGATGAGGATTAATACCTTCATCTCACAGATGAGTGATGAAGCTGCTTACCTTGGCAAATATTTAAGGAGCATTAAAGGTGAATGGAGCGAGAGAAAAAGATTTAAAGCGAGAGATTAAAACAAGCCAAGAGAGTGTGTGGTGTGATTTTAGAAGATTTCCATTTAACTGTGTCAGATCAGAGAGAGCAAAGGCTTTTCAGGCTTAAAGGGGGGAAAGGAAGAGGATGGTTAAATAGTCACATCTGAGGTGGATTCACCTTGTTCCACAATGCCAGCGGTGGTTCCTGCCACCCCGCTGACGGCAGCTGGAGCCGTGGTCTGTCGACCAACTGAAACACAGCAGAGAGAGATGAGTGGATTGGGCAAGACAGAACCAGTAATATCATGTATTTCAGGATTTTTTACTTCAGTTAAGAGGAATGCTGAATTAGCTTAACATTAGCAAAACATTCATACCCCCTGAACTTCAAATTTTTTCCACATTACAATGTTTACATTTGTTTCACTGCAATGTTTGTGTGATGTTTCAAAAATACATAAAAATCTGAAAAGTGTGGTGCGCATTTGTTTTCAGCCCTCTTAACTTTGATACCTCTAAATAAACTCCAGTGCAACCAGTTGTCTTCAGGAGTCCCCTGTCCCCTAATTGGTAGAGTTCACCTATGTCTAATTTTTATCTCAGTATAAATCTGTTTAAATCTGTTCTGTTCTGCAAACCTACCAAGACATAACCTAAACTGACAACCGAGGAAGGAGAGCAATAATAAGAGGAGCAGCCAAGAGGCCCATGGTAAAACTGGAGAACCTGGAAAGGTCCACAGCTCAAGTGGGACAATCTGCAATTCTATTAGTCTTGAACTACATAAATCTAACCTTACTTAAACAGTGGCAAGAAAAAAAGCTGTTGTTAAAAGAAAGTCATAAGAACTCTGCAACCATCTGGTCCCAGACAGGTAGCAGGGATTGGGTCTATTGCGAGACGTGGTCAATCAATTAATATGTGCATTAATTTTGGAGGTATTGTGGAGCAGAGCTACCAGAGCGAGTCGATATACGTATATTCCTATGTTCTTGCACTTCTGCTGGTATACTTCAGAAGTATTTAGAAACGGAATGAAATGGAGCAGGAAGAGAAACTTGTAAACTGAGTGAGCATCTGGTCCAGCCCAAAGTGGTTGTTTTGTGGAATGTCAGAAAAATGCAACCCCCCCACACCCTCCCTCCCATGGTCCACAAAACGTTCTGGGAGACCAGGTCTGGTCCGTGGAGAACAAAAGGTTGGGGAGCCCTGATTACACAGCAAATTATGGGAAAAGGTGTTCTGATCAGATGAGACAGAGGTTGAACTTTCTGGTCTACATACAAAACATTATTTATGGTAAAACACGGGGTTGACAGCATCATGCTGTGCGGATGCTTTTCTTCAGCACGGATAGAATAACTAGTCAGAGTTGATGAGATAAATGGAGCTAAATACAGGGTAACCCTGTATTTAGACTCTTTGTTGTAATCGCGGTAAAACATAATTTTACAATGAATTGACTTAGGGGACTAAGCACAAATGCACACCACACTTTTTTAGATTTTTAGGTGTAAAAACATAATGATCATGTAAAATTCTCCTTCTAGGACACTATATTATGCACAATTCGGTATGTACAATACGTAAAATCCCCAATCAAACACATTGGAGTGTCCTCAGACGGATGACCTGTCATTTTCTTGGTACATTGAGATTGCATCTGTGTACTGCATAGCTCAAACATAGGCTGACAAAATAATCATCTGCAGTAAAGGGAACTTCTTTTTCTCTTTATTCCACTGGGCACCTGGCAACATCATTTAACTGCAGCTGCTGAAAGAAGGTTTTCCTACCAGCATCTCTAGTCAGAGGCACAAATCACAACTGTAGGGAACTAAAACCTGATTGGATCAACTAAATGATTTTCTTAGGCTTTCTCAGCCCCTTCATCAGATTTTTGTAGCCCTGCATACTTGGAGAAATGCTCTACATTTCTACTGTATATAAAAGCTAATGAATCCAATATGAGGTTTGCCATAACAAAAAGCAAGTGAATATTTCTGAATTGTGCCCTGCTTACAATCCTGCCACCCATTAACCTCCCAAGGCATAAATGAGCGTGAACTTTTGTGTGTGTGTGCGTGTATGTGAAGGACAGATGGCATGTCACCCTGTTCTCCTTATCCCCATCTCACCAAAGCACAGTTCTTACCAGAGAAGTTCCTGGAGACCAGCATTGTGGTTAATATGGCTCCCTGAGGTTAAACAGAAGAAGAGAGCCATTATAATAAAGCCAAGTAAACACACGAGCGTATTGGTTTCATGTCTGAATGAGTCTTGCAACGTTATCCCATTGCTATCCAACAAAATGTCTGAAATCACTTACAATAAAAGTACAGTATTTTACATTTATACAGTAACAAGCAAAGCGCCTCGTCCTAATTACAAATATTCTCTAAGTCAATGGTTTAATGGAAGTTTAAACCATGCAACATATTTAAATCATACATTTTAATGTATGAAACAATTTAATAAGTATATCTGAAATTACAAAAAGTGAAATACATATTTTACTGTTTTTTTGCAAAGTACGTCCAGTTTTAGAAGCGACAGAAGATGTTATCCATCAAGCCAGGCATCTTGTAGCCTGAAAATCCTTCATTCAAATTTAGAACTTTATTCTAAATTTTAGACCATTATTAGTGGTAAAGGGGTTGCAACGCCATCTCTGGGGTGCATCTTTGGGGATCTCTGGGGAACAGATTCCCAGGACACTTTTACATTTGCTCCACTTGCCTTCCCAAACTCCTTTTAAAGCCTCTTTCCTTATACACTCACCGGCCACTTTATTAGGTACACCTGTCCAACTGCTTGTTAATGCAAAATTCGAATCAGCCAATCACATGGCAGCAACTCAGTCCATTTAGGCATGTAGACATGGTCAAGACGATCTGCAGCAGTTCAAACCGAACATCAGAATGGGGGAGAAAGGTGATTTACGTGACTTTGAACGTGGCATGGTTGTTGGTCTGAGTATTTCAGAAACTGCTGATCTGCTGGGATTTTCACGCAGCACTATCATCTCTAGGGTTTACAGAGAATGATCCGAAAAAGAGAAAATATCCAGTGAGCAGCAGTTCTGCGGGCGCAAATGCCTTGTTGATGCCAGAGGTCAGAGGAGAATGGCCAGACTGGTTTGAGCTGATAGAAAGGCAACAGTAACTCAAATAACCACTCGTTACAACCAAGGCATGCAGAAGAGCATCTCTGAACGCACAACACGTCGAAGCTTGAGGCGGATGGGCTACAGCAGCAGAAGACCACACCAGGTGCCACTCCTGTCAGCTAAGAACAGGAAACTGAGGCTACAATTCGCACAGGCTCACCAAAGTTGGACAATAGAAGATTGGATCCTTTAGTTATCAGGCTCCTCTCCTGTGGAACCAGCTCCCAGTTTTAGTCCGTGAGGCGGACACCCTGTCTACTTTTAAGGCTAGGCTTAAAACTTTCCTTTTTGATAAAGCTTATAGTTAGAGTGGCTTAGGTTATCCTGAGCTATCTTCCTTATTTTAGCTCCGTCTTCTTCTCCCATTGTTGGATGGAGTAAGGGGAGTCAGGTTTAGCCTAAACCGGCTCAGGTTATGGTTGAGGTGCAAACACACCCTTCATTTCTGCTACCTGTATGACCCCCTCTCTTTTCCAATGGTTATGGTCCAATCTGACAGAGAGAGGTATCCCAATCGTTGTGTTTTTAGTATAACAATGGCCATCAGTGGGCTCTAGATGGACAAACTGTCTACTTTTAAGGCTAGGTTTTAAAACTTTCCTTTTTGATAAAGCTTATAGATAGAGTGGCTTAGGTTATCCTGACCTATCTCTGTAGTTATGCTGCTATAGGCTTAGGCTGCTGGAGGACATAATGACCACTTTCACCCTCTTCGCTACTTTCTCACACTACTCTCCAATTTTGCATTATTTGCTGTTATTTCAGCTTTTAACTTTGTTCTCTCTCTTTTCTCTTCCTAGAAGCTACACCTGGCCTGACTCTGTGTCTACCTGTAACACCTTTCTGGAGAGGGGCATCGTCCGAGCTTCTGCTGGCAACAACTTAATGCTCACCCTCGACCGATGATCCACATGGCCCTGTCTTTTAGTGTTTAACCCTTTCTCTCTCCTAGACATAGCTACTGACTGAGCTTTTACTGTAACTAACTCTATGTGCTCTCTTCAGACTCTAAACTTGAAAACTGGCTCAGAGTTTATCTGTTCCTTCTTTCTAGGTAACACGACTAAAGGAGCTACATCCATTAACATTTACTTTTCCTTCCCATAGAAAGTACTCCTGGATCAGTGCTTCTTTGTTCTCTTTGTGTCTCTGCTCTGTTCTCTCTAACCCCCAGTCGGTCGTGGCAGATGGCCGCTCACACTGAGCCTGGTTCTGCTGGAGGTTTCTTCCTGTTAAAAGGGAGTTTTTCCTCTCCACTGTCGCTACATGCATGCTCAGTATGAGGGATTGCTGCAAAGTCAACGCCAGTGACTGTCCACTGTCTCTACATGTTCATCCGGGAGGAGTGAATGCTGCAAGTCACTGACTGGATGCAATCTGCTGCGTTTCCTTTCCTTAGACAGAAAAACTTTTTATCCAATTTGAATAAATAACAGAATTTGACTGCACTGCTCATTGATTAAGATTAATGCTATGTATGTACCTGACTTTTGTGAAGTGGCTTAAGACAACATGTGTTGTGAATTGGCACAATATAAATAAACTGCATTAAATTAAACTGAATTGGAAAAACGTTGCCTTGTCTGATGAGTCTCAATTTCTGTTGCGATATTCGGATTGTAGGGTCAGAATTTGGCATCCACAACATGAAAGGATGGATCCATCCTGCCTTGTATCAACGGTTCAGACTGGTGGTGTAATGGTGTGGGGGATATTTTCTTGGCGCACTTTGGGCCCCTTAGTACCAATTGAGCATTGTGTCAACGCCACAGCCTACCTGAGTATTGTTGCTGACCATGTCCATCCCTTTATGACCACAGTGTACCCATCTTCTGATGATTACTTACAGCAGGATAACGCGCCATGTCATAAAGCACGAATCATCTCAGACTGGTTTCTTGAACATGACAATGAGTACTGGACTCAAATGGCCTCCACAGTCACCAGATCTCAATCCAATAGAGCACCTTTGGCATGTAGTGGAACGGGAGATTCGAATCATGGATGTGCAGCCGACAAATCTGCAGCATCTCTGTGATGCTATCATGTCAATATGGACCAAACTCTCTGAGGAATGTTTCCAGTACCTTGTTGAATCTATGCCACGAAGGATTAAGGCAGTTCTGAAGGCAAAAGGGGGTCCAACCCGGTACTAGCAAGGTGTACCTAATAAAGTGGCCAGTTTGTGTATATCCTCACCCTTTCCACTGGAGGAAGGATGGTGCTCTGTTCCTCCTGTGCTCTTCCGGAGACTTACAAGAAAATCTGACTTTTGAGGAGTTTTAGGCCTAAACAAGAGATTGTTTTTACAATGCTTCCCATTGGTATAAAGGTGTACAAGAAATATCTATATTTGATCATGTTGCCTTGAAATATTCAAATCGGTTTGAGTGTAATGAGTCTACATCTTACTGAGACGATTCATGATTCATGGTAGAGTCATCAAGTGAGACACTAGAGGATGGTTTCTGCTTCATAAAGATAAAATGTACTGGGTTTCATCTATTATTTCTCAGATATTTTTCAGTACATTGCCAATACAATTAACTGATACTGAAAATTATTTTATAGTAATTTCTAATAAACTCATAATGGTATTGGATTTGTAAAACATAATGTAGATCCAGAGCAACAGATGAAGAGAAATTTCTTCTTGACCTATTCAGTGTTTTCACACCTTCAGTTTCCGCCTGGCGTTAAACTTCTTCAGGCACTCGACTGTCTCCTGCCTGTGCATCATGGAGGCCACTGTTGAGCGTTGCTGTGGGAAGACAAAAAGAGAGAGAGATGCTGAAAATAAAACATCACAGAAGAGCAGATCTGGCACTGACAGACTTATGTGGGCAGACGGTGCAGGAGAGCCTCTGCTTTGCACAACACATTTGTTGATTCCGAGGCTCCTGATGTTCCAGGTCTAAATGGATTCACATTGCCTTAATGGATTCTTGCCAAAGTATTTTAAGTGTACGCTAGGTTATGGAGCTGAGCCAGCTGTCGGTAAATACAGCAAACTGAACTACAAAGGCTAAATGTATCTGAGGGATATCTGACCTTAGGAAACCACTGTTTGTAGCTGAATCTCAAACCAACTCAAAGCAAAACAAAAGTGAAACCTTTCTACAAGGACTTTAAGACCTTCAGAAGATTATTTTGTTTACAGTACAAAACCTATCCTATCCTTGACTCTATTAGGGTTGACTATGAAAACAGTTGGATGTACACCTCAACAAGGATATGCCAACTTTCATACTTTACACCTACTTGCCAACTTAGATCCAGCTATGCCCCCAGGCAGCTTAGCAGCATAGGTGATGTTAGACGGAATGGTGAAAAACAATTACGTTTCATTTCCAACTTTAGACCTGATGATGAAATGCACTCAGATGAACTGAGTGCAAACAGTTGAAAATATATATTTACATACACTGTATACAGACACAAAACCTTTTTTTTTCCAGACTAATATTTTCCTGTTTTAGGTCAGTTAGGATTACCAACATTATTTCTATTTGCTAAATGAAAGAATTTTTATTTGAACTTGTATATACTGAGAAACTTGCAAACATTTCCTTAATATTTGCTTGCATTTTCTTCATCACAGGTGTGCCTTCAGTTAACTCAAATGTTGTGAATAACCCCATCAGTACCTTACAAAACCATCATCTGGGCTTCCCCAAAGTGTTCAAAAGAAAGTACTAAAAAAGATGTTCATCAATCGTTATTCTGGCATTTAGCAAACAAATTATTTTGGTAATCTTAACTGACCCAAAACAGGAAATTTTGTTGTGTCATTTTATGCAACGTATGTAAATGTCTGGTTTCAACTGTATAATATCCTGAATGCATTTGTAAAACTATAGAACCGATGTTTTATTGAAGAGCAAGGTGATAGTTACTCTCTGAGAAAAGTTACGAGAAAAGTTGCACTTTTGGCGTTCGCTGACACTAAATGTCCAGAACAAGCTGGCCTGGTATCTGCTCATGTCAGAGATAAATTGCATGTTTGGAAACAGATGGTGGGAAGATTTGCCAGCTTCTATCAGATGTTCTGAGACTCCCAATTAGGCCTTTACAAATTAGTCAAAGAGGTGGTGATGAAATATTGTTTTCTGTCAGCAGTGGCGGGATTCTGGATATGTGAATGCTACTTACACAGACCCATGGGTGCTTCAGAGCCTCTTGGGCAGTGATTCTCTTGGCAGGGTTGATAGTCAGCATCTGGTTGATCAGATTTTTTGCCTCAGGAGTCACTGTGTCCCACTCTGGAGAGGGAAACTAACCGAACCCATTCATAAACACACATAAAATAAATATGCATGTGGCAACATTTTTAATTTAAAGTCAGAGAAAAGCACAGGAACAGCCAGCTCACATCGTACGCTCCAGCTTTGATCTGCTGGTAGAGCTTGTGTTGGTCCTCGTCCCAGAACGGAGGGTACCCAACCAACAGAATGTAAAGGATCACACCTACACACAGAAACATCTTTTTGAGTGACGAGCTGGAGAACAAGGAGGCGGCAGCATGAAGACATAAACAAAGAGCTTACCACATGCCCAGATATCTACAGGTTTTCCGTATGCCTCCTTCCTCAGTACCTCTGGGGACAAGTAACCAGGAGTACCTGCAAAGCCTGCGAACAGAAACACAAGCAAAGTAGGGCACAAGTTATTGCTTTAGTTTCTTTTTAGATGAAGAACAGGTCTTTCATGTTGGAGATCCTTTTCATATTTTGTTGTTTAGGTTATCTAAAACATTTTTCTAACTGGGTTGGTGAATAGTGCAGAGGTTTTTTAGTTAAACATGACCTCAATATGTTCCTGAAAAAATGATTTCCTAAAAGCAGTAGGCCAAACACTAGACAGACATCACAATGTATGCAAAAAATATGTTTCAGAGGAAACAAACTTAGTTTTGTGCAACTAAAAAACGTTCATCCATCCTATTTTTCACGTATTAAAGGTCAGATAATTTAAGTAACAGGTCCTGGAGGGGATTCCAGACATTCTTGTTCACAATAACATTTCCCAAATCCTCCTGGTTCATTCCAAAGCAATCCAATGCAATAAGGGATACACAGCCCTTTTTCCATTGCTTGTGGTCTTTACCGATTTGCCCCAGGTTGTGTGCAGCAGCGGTAATGGCGGAGGTGAGTGTACAAATTTATCATTTTTTTACCATTAATTTATCACAAACAGTAGTTTCAGATGGTTTTAAGCAAGAAAATAGAACTCAAAAACTTCATCAAGAATGAGCCTGCTTTGAATTGTGCTTTCAGAGTTTTTGGAGCAGCAGAGCTCCACTTACAGACCGGTCTGGTTAATAAGATAAGCTAAAGTAACCAGTCTGTTAGACTGGGAATCCCCTGTAAACATAGCCTGATCTTAGCCGGCACTCAGGGATTTCTCGCTACCTGTTATTTCTTTGTGGCAGCTGAACGTGAATAAAAAGTGTTTCATATATGTGGTGACTATCTGCATGTACCACAATATAAAATGTAATCTTTGACATTTTATGGTAATGTAGAAATTAATTATAAACTGTTTAGCGACAGTTCTATAAGAATAATATTTTAATAGATTATCCCTTAACGATCAAACAGAGCACTTCCCCTTTTTCTTGTACGCACAACCTATTGATTTGTCTGAAACTGTTTTTTTGTGTAAACCTAACTTCTTGGAGTGTGAATTCTTTATTATTTTCCATTTTTTATGGTTTTATGAAGACAGCTGTGCAGGAGAAGAGACCACAGTTTCAGGTTCGGATGCAGTTTCCCAGAAGCTCCCAGGGATGCTCTTCAGCCTCGTTTCCTGCCATCATTTTTTCCACTGTCTATGCATCTTCTACTTTATATTATATATATATATATATTATACTATTTGCTTATGATTAGACAGTCGATTCCCTGTACTTCTGGACTGTTTATCCGTTTTTTTGGGGAGTTTTTTCCAATAAATAAAATGAAAATGTTTACGAAAGACATTCTTCTGTTTTGCTGTATCTGATATGAGTTTACCTAATTATTATGTTAGTAAAAGAAATATAAATGTGTTAATCAGTTCTTGGCAGTTATTCATCATGCAGTTGTAAAGGAACAACTCTGGCCCGATGCAGGTTGGTAAAGACTTAAATGTAAGATAATGATTTAAACTTTTCCTGCTAATGGATCCAGTGCAACTCAAGAAATAATGGAAGAAATTAATCAATCATATGGCTCTAAGGCTGCTCATTATCTGCTATCATTTATCAGTTGAAATGAAAAATAATTTCTTAGCTTAAAGTCTTTTAAAGGGAGTAAAGGAATATAGCCATCAACTGGACGGAAGGTGTATTGCAGTTTTCTTTACAGCTTCCTCATACTTCATTAGTCTGATTTAAATAAATGATCTGTGGCCTTCCTGAGCAATGGAAACAAAAGGCACCAAACTTCCCTGGGATTTCTATTACCCATGTAAAACAAATCCTGGGGTTTAAATTCCAGGGTGTTACGTGGAAAAGGGGCTATAATCCCCCTACCATGAGCTGGTACTGTAATAGAACCTTTTTTCCAAAGGGATATGCCCACAAAGCTGTTTGAAATGAAAGTGGCAAGCAGACATCACAATCAAAATGCTAAACCACCTCAGCTGAGGTTGTTGATGAAAAGGTGTAGCACCTCTAGTACAACCGCCATTCTTTCACTTACGATACATTTCTGAGGCCCATACGCTGGGGTTGAATTATACAGTAGATAGACAAGTAAATCAAGAGATTCACAACTCAACCAAGCCCGCCCTTCCCCACAACAGACCAAAGCAATGCCCTCATTACTAAAACAAGATCAGATTCTTCCATTTAATGTCAAGAACAATCCTTCATCTCACATGTTTTTCTTGTTAGGTAACCTCAGGGTCTTTTTGCTTTTTGAAGAAGATGTACAGGGGTTGGACAATGAAACTGAAACACCTGTCATTTTAGTGTGGGAGGTTTCATGGCTAAATTGGACCAGCCTGGTAGCCAGTCTTCATTGATTGCACATTGCACCAGTAAGAGCGGAGTGTAAAGGTTCAATTAGCAGGGTAAGAGCACAGTTTTGCTCAAAATATTGAAATACACACAACATTATGGGTGACATACCAGAGTTCAAAAGAGGACAAATTGTTGGTGCACGTCTTGCTGGCGCATCTGTGACCAAGACAGCAAGTCTTTGTGATGTATCAAGAGCCACGGTATCCAGGGTAATGTCAGCATACCACCAAGAAGGACGAACCACATCCAACAGGATTAACTGTGGACGCAAGAGGAAGCTGTCTGAAAGGGATGTTCGGGTGCTAACCCGGATTGTATCCAAAAAACATAAAACCACGGGTGCCCAAATCACAGCAGAATTAAATGTGCACCTCAACTCTCCTGTTTCCACCAGAACTGTCCTTGGGCAAATCTTGGGCTGTGGACAATGTGAAACACGAATTGTTCTCTGGTGAGTCCACCTTTACTGTTTTCCCCACATCCGGGAGAGTTACGGTGTGGAGAAGCCCCAAAGATGAGTACCACCCAGACTGTTGCATGCCCAGAGTGAAGCATGGGGGTGGATCAGTGATGGTTTGGGCTGCCATATCATGGCATTCCCTTGGCCCAATACTTGTGCTAGATGGGCGCATCACTGCCAAGGACTACCGAACCATTCTTGAGGACCATGCGCATCCAATGGTTCAAACACTCCGCTGAAGGCGGTGCCGTGTATCAGGATGACAATGCACCAATACACTCAGCAAGACTGGTGAAAGATTGGTTTGATGAACATGAAAGTGAAGTTGAACATCTCCCATGGCCTGCACAGTCACCAGATCTAAATATTATTGAGCCACTTTGGGGTGTTTTGGAGGAGCGAGTCAGGAAACGTTTTCCTCCACCAGTGTCACGTAGTGACCTGGCCACTATCCTGCAAGAAGAATGGCTTAAAATCCCTCTGACCTCTGTGCAGGACTTGTATATGTCATTCCCAAGACGAATTGACGCTGTATTGGCCTTAAAAGGAGGCCCTACACCATACTAATAAATGATTGTGGTCTAAAACCAGGTGTTTCAGTTTCATTGTCTAACCCCTGTAGATCTGTTAGCATCTAATCTTCCAACCATGACCTTCACACAGAACTGGGTTGGTTTGCAGTTGACTGTAAAGCAAGATATCCCACAATGCATTGCAATACCACCAGCGGTAAATGGAAAAGGTGAGTGTAAATATTGATCGTGTTTATACCATAATTTGTCCCAAAAAGTAGTTTTAAGATGTTTTTAAGCAAGAAAGTAGACCTCAAAACTTCATCTGTGCAGTCAGTTAATCAAGAGTGAGCCTACTTTTCTTAAGGTTGGCTTGTCATGTAAACCTAACTTAGTGTGGAGACAGTTTCATTATCCCTTTGACTTGCATAGCATAATGCAGTTTTACCTTGGAACTATTTAATAACTGTATTTACCACACTTATTCTTTTCAGTATTTTATTGGGATTGTGTTACATTCCTCCAGCGCTGGAACCTTTCTACTGTTGCCTGCTGCTGTCTTATCTTTAAAGATTAAATGATCTATCTGCCTTCACTCTCAGAGGTAAACTGTTCCTGGGAGCCTTAATGAGTTTCCTCCAACCAACGGCAGCATTTCAATACCAGCTTCCTGCCTCTGTCAGACCAATCAATAGAAACTTTTTGCTCTTCTTAACTCAAATATTGACATGTCTAGATTTCACCTGGTTTGTCTTGGTTCTGTGTGAATTTAGTCAAACGCAGCTTAGAGAGCTTGGAGGGTAGAAGAAGATTTATCCAGGGATGCAATATCTAAATCAGTTTGGTGGCAGCTATATTTGATAAAGAAGAGATTGGAAATGCTTCATTCCATATCCGTTAATATCTGGTATTTATTTTTATCATAAAAGTAGCTTGCAGTCCCTGTTTTAACAAAGCTACAGAATAAACATGCCACCAAGTAGAAATGTTTTCCATTGCAGCTAAGAAATATTTCACATAATGACAGCAGTGAGTGCTGTTCAAAAATAGATGGAGTATAGGCAGAGCCTTTACTTTGGTGCAGCATTTTTATATAGATCTTTGCCTTGGCTCTGGATCAAAAAAACAGTAGATGTAGAGCACTTGTCTCAGTCAGTACAAACACTTTTCATCTCTAGGATCCATTTATGTTTGCTTCCTAAACAGAAAACCACTGACTTTGTTGTGAAATTAATGCCTATTATTACTCAGGTAATATACAGTAAAAATGCTGCACAAAAATATACAAACAGACAGTGGTAAAATATTAGCCATTCAGTTGCACCACTTGTTAAAGTGAGTGGAAGAAAAACTGGTTGTGGGGAAAGCTGTCCTGACTCAAAGTATAACTGAGCAGTCCTTCTAGATCCTCGCAGGCCTTAAAATCGGATCTAATACCAGGAGCTTGGAGGCAATAATCTTCAAGCTGAAAACGGGGGGTGGGGGAAAGAGAAAGACTTGCAGCAGATATTCCAATAGTTTCTTTAAAGACATCTGTCACTACGTTTTTTATTCAACTTAAAGGGCTGTCATTTAAAAAATTGTATAAAGGTTATCTCTTACTCCTCAATTGATATTTCAATCCAAAATACACACAGGTTTCAAATCTTAGTCACATTTCAAAATACTGTCAACTTACATACAGTTGAGCTCAAAATTATTCATACAGCTGAAAGATTTAGCTTTCAAATAATTTTCATACAGCCTAGAAGGTGTTTTAGGTTTGGAAATGTCCTTTCAGATAGGCATCTCCCAGAAGGTAAAATAATACAAATACAATCAATGTTAAAATGAGTACCTGTTTTAATTTAAATTTTAATAAAAAATGGCATTTCAAATATCATTTACACTGTTCTCAGTAATCAGTGGAAAAATATTTATCGGCATTATAGCCAGCCGGTATTTTAATGATTCATTTTTGATGTTGAGCTCCATGTTTGGGGATTTTTCTGGAATCTTTAGCTGCCCTCACAGACTTAGATTACAACTGGGCTGCTCCAAAGCATTTATTTCACCTCCAGTCTAAAGAAACATTTTGCTCAATTTGACAAACAGTTTTAAACCTCAATGACCTTAACTGTACACATGGGTACAATACTTCACAGGAAACAACTCAACGTGCAAACATTTTGGTTGATGTCAAACTAAACTGAAAGTTTCCAAAGTAGGATTTAAAATAACCTAAAAAGTATTTTATAATAGGCATTTGTCTTGTGACATCACACCGCTGCATCTTTCTTGATTGACAGCCTCGCTAGCCATGACTGCTGTGTAGGAGTGTGGCCAGTCCAATATTTGACCTCAGATAAAGTGTGTTGAGGTTGAGAAACCAGCATTTCCAAAGGACATTGTCAGATACAGAAGACACTGAGGAAACACAGAACTCCCTCCCCCCTTTTGTTAAATTTACGGCCAGAATCACCATTAAACACATCTTGTTAGCTGTACCTGTACCCATCACTATGGTGTTTCAGTGTAATGATGAGGAAGTCACATTGCTCCACAAAATAGTTGCTGTTTGTTGTGTTCTGACCAACTTATACTGGGAAGGTGTTGCCAAACTCCTCTTAATTTGACATGAGACACATTAATGTTCAAAGAAATCATCCATGGGTTTATTTAAATTACTACTCTTTTTTTTGTTTTTATGTGCATAAATGTGTGCTGTATAACCAGGGAACCAGCTGTTATTCCTGTACAACTGGTTTTATAACTATCAACATGTCTACATCTGTCTGAACATACTAGCGGGCTGGGTGCTAACATCATTCCAACCAGACGACAAAGTGATGTAACTTCTGGTAGTTATCCTGATGCTGTGGTGCGTATGTCAATTAAAACCTAAGGCAGTATGGTAGGGTGCCGCTTATATGAATGCTGTTAGTCCTTGACGCAGCTGTCAAGGGTTCAATTCCCAACCTTAAGACTTCAGCTGTGCGTCTTCCCCTCTCTCTCTGCCCACTTCCTGTCTGACTTCTGTTAATAAAGGCCACAAAAATCCAATGGAAAAAAAACCTGATGTAGTAATGGTATTACCCATCCACCAGTACAAGGTCGGGAACCAATTTTGCCTTTCATCCGTTTACTCCATGAGCTCACGCACATTCTACAGATCTCTGCTGTGGGCCTTGCATTAACTACAGAACACCAGAGGTTTTGCTAACAACAAAACTGTGAAATCTAACACAGACAGCTGTAATAAAATGTGCAAAGCTTTAAGCTATCTAATTCACTACTCACTCGGGCATCAGTTCAAATACTTGCCTCTTGTTTTGGTCTGTGAGGAAGTAGGTTGACCAGAACCAGCCCACTACTCAAAAGCTTAATGTGTTTTTTTCCACCGATCTTTGAGGAGTCAGACATAATTATAATAATGAAACAATTTCCTTCCTATGCTCTTATGTATGGACAAGAAAGGCAGAGCTATTGCAAAGTTGCAGTGTAACTGTAGCTTAAATTGAGTGTATAGAAATAGACTGAGTGTTCTCCTGCAATCACTACCCAACCTCAGGTGGTTAGTTAGTTTTAAGAAACTGTTGTACGATTATAGTTTACCTTTATGCATTTTGCTGCATAGTTTGTGTGTGTCTGTGTGTGTAACTTACCAAACCAAGCCTGCTGTTCTCCTTGAACCTCAATAGCCAGTCCAAAGTCAGCCAGTTTCACAGCTGCGTTCTTACACTTGCTGGCCAGCAGCAGGTTCTCCGGCTGCAGGTGTAACAAACAGTCACAACAGCACTGTTATGTGAAGCAGACCCAAGTTGACTTTATAAAAGAGCAAGACTGGATCTGACCAAAGCAGTCAGCTGGGACGGGTGACTGAGTCAGGAAAGAAAAACTACACAATGCAAAGCAATAACCTAAAGAATTAGATGTGATTTGGTGAAGAGAGGACTGAGGCTCATTTACGATGCCTTGCAAAAGTATTCATTATAAGTTTCCACATTCTGTCACAACAACCAGTTTAGTGCAGTTTTTTTACTGAAAAGCCAAAAAGTGTGGTCTGCATTTGTTTTCAGCCATATTTACTCTGATGCTATTAATTATATACCAGTGCAACCAACATATTTCAGAAGTCAGCACCTTAGGTAATAGGGTTGACCAGTGAATAATCTATACTCAGTATAAACGTAGTTGTTTTCTGAAGGCCTCAGAGGTTTGTTAGAGAACATTAGAGAACAAACGGTATCATGAAGACCAAGGAACACAGCAGACAAGTTAAGATGCTTTTCCTCAACAGGAAGAAGAAAGCTGATCATATTTGATGGGAAGATGGATGTAATCAAATATAAGACAATCCTGCAAGAAAATATTTAAGAGGCTGCAAAAGACTTAAAATCAGGGCGTAGTTGGAATAGTTTAGCTTAAAGTGTTTTCATGTACCATACTGGCCTAGTCAAAGTCCAGACCTAAATCTGATTGAGGATCTGTGGCAAGACTTAAAACAATTGATGCTGACAGATCCTCTCCATCCAATGGGCAAAACTTTTAATCTTCAGATGTTCCAAACTGGTAGAGATATACCGCAAAAAAACTTGCAGTTATAATTTCAGCTAAAGGTGCTTCCACAAAGTATTGACTCTGAAGGCTTGATACAAAGGCACACCCCACATTTACAATTATTATTTGTGAAAACAATCATGCATCGTTTCCCCCCACTTTATAATTATGAGCTACTTTATGTTGGTCTCTCACTAAAATGCATTGAAGTTTTAAAGTTCCAGTGGTATGTATACTTTTGCAAGGTGCTGTAAATTTTAAATCCTATTTCCTTTTGGAAGATAACATCACTCACATCTGCACCACTTCCAGTCAATGCAGTGCCCATGTGTTATCTGAATGTGCCCTTCCAGTCTCCTCCGTGGACATCCACATCAGCTTCCAACGTGCACATAGAACAAACACTGTGTGGACTACAAGAAGACTGCAGGAGCACCCAGTGGAAAAAAGCACAAAGACTAGGAAGCTAACAGTGCCTTTTTAATCTGCCCTTAATTAGCAGTAATCTTAGACTGATAAATTACCATCACTGTCCAAAGAGCCAGTTCAGAGTTAGGGCAGAGGTCAGTTTTTTCACAGCGGCTTTATTACAATGGCAACAGCAGACAAGTAAGGCCTTCTCAAATGTCAGCTTCCTGTCCATCACTGTCGGATTTTGACTTTAATCAAGTGTTTTAAACGAATGAAAGCCCACTAACTTCTAACTGGGTCTGCACTGTCTGTATCGCTGGTGGCTGTACTTTGACTGTGCTGTTTGCATCATGTTGAGGAGGATCATCGTTGTGTCCACTCTGTTTTTTTGTTGTTTCTTTGCATTTTACATCTTTCTTTGAGATTTTCCTTGCTTGTGATTTTTTTTTATCATCTTTGTCTTTATCCCAAAACATGAGTTATATATGTTTTCTTGGGGCAGATGTTCAGATCTCTAAGGCACCTCCATGTTTGTTTTGCAGGTCTATTCTTTTTATTTCTTTTGGTGGGTTGTCATTATGACCATTTCCGTTTCTTTACAGTCGTGTGGAGAGTCGTGAGTCAATATTGTCATTTAAACCAGAAATTCTGATTCATAAGTCTTTATTATTTCTGCAATATAATTAAATGGAACTATTGCAATGATGCAATAATGAAGTGCAACACATTTACATTAATAAGAACTATCACAACCTTACTGTTGCTTAAGAAAACTCCCTATCCTTTATAGTTTTCATGACATTAAAGGCAGCTCGGTTACTCCAGCTTGTGAAGACTAATAATAGCTGTGGATGCAGCAGACACCCAGACTGAGACTGACAGATGGGGCTTAAAGCCTTTTTGCTGTTTTGTTTAATTCAGGGCGACTAAACACAGCTTGTCTGTTTGCAGTAGCAGTGTCTGTGCTGTTCTGATGCTGATTTAACAACGAGACAGAGGAAAGACACAGTAACCGATCTGTGCCGTTAAACAGTAATCTGCCCACTGCTCCCGGGGCAGTTGTATGTGTGAATTCCTCCAGCTGTAGCATGGACTTCATGTCAACCCCCTGCCGGCTTATCCAAACACCTGATCAGGTGTGGGTGGGCTTGATTCAGGCTGCCTAATGCAGCAAAGCTGAGAACATTTCTTCTTTACTCTTCGGTAAGTCATTCCTTTCTACTCTCACCCTTTGCTTCCTCTGGAGCATCAAAGTAAACTTTCCATGCAATCAATTTTATTCGAACATTTTATTTACTGGAGTCTGACTATATGTTATAATTTCCACAGATGACCTCAGTGGAAATCAGAAGCACCATAGCTCACATCTGATTGTTATAGCAAACGGTGTGAATACTTATGTACTTTTTTTAACAAATGAAAAAACGTAAGTGTCTGAAAAAAACATTTTCATTCTGTCATTATGGGCTAATTGTGTGAACTGTATGCTGTAAGCAGTTAGTTTGGATGTTGTCATTTAGCTTGTTTGTATTGTAGGACATTTAATGATCAGAACACCAAATGTTTATAAATTGAGTGGAGAGTTTTTTTATGTTTTGAACAAAGGGGGTGTTGCTAATTATCAACATACATGATGTTACTGATTATTGTGTCTATTCACACTCTATAGATTGGGCGATTTTCCCTTTACATAGATTGTTGCAGCTCTGCTTTTTAATGCTTCTACATCTAAAAAACTTGTTATGCTTTTTCTTAAAAATAAATGGTCACTGTGAGGACAACATTGTGCTTCGTCTCCTTCCTACAGTCGAATTCAGCTCTGCAGAATGAGTAACAGATTAAATGAAAAGATAGCAAGTAATCCTGTTATTCTGGTTATTTCCTGCTCTCCTCCATCTTAGAGCAGTTATGTATTTGGCGAACGAAAGAAAAATCTGTTTTTGGTCCTTTTAGAAGCTGTTGCCTTCATTAAAACTAATCTGTCTGGATTTACAGAAGTCAACGTTTACAGAGGCCTGGGGACGTATAAGCTGTCGTTCTCCTTCTTCCTTTCAATGCAGCTTTGAAACACAACAGAGCAGTGCATTTATCTTTCGTTGTAACCTGAGAAAATGCTCCACTTGGGAAATCATCGCTAATCAACTTCGGACCTTCATCACCTGGCTTTCACTGCTTGGACAGTTTTTAATACAAGTCTGTGGTGAATTTGAAATAAGGTGGTTCCCCAAAGGAAAGGTGTCCAGAAATAGCTTCCAACATTACTGACGCATCTTATTTTTCTAAATTTAACTGAGAAATGTAAATTGTACATAAAAAGGGTAGAAATTGAAATAGAAAAGTGCATGTTTTATTTGACTTTGGCTCTGATTTAGCCTCAGACTGTACGAACTATAGTTATTCCATGTGTTCTTCTTTTTCCCACTTTTGCATTTCGGAGGCAGATCAGCTAGAAATCTTGAGAGTATAAAACATGAATACTATAAATCATAATAAGCCTTTCTGTGATTTCTCACAGCAAATAAGTGATTTTAAACCACAATTTTCTGACACAATAAGGGTCACCTATTCTATACATGAATAAAAACAATGAGCATGTAACAACACAGCATGACTTCCATATAGTCTGTGTGCAAAATCTATACAAAAAATGTGCTGATTTCTTGATAAAAGGATCTTTCTAACAGAAATATGTGGAATGGATGTATTATAAAGAGTTGTGAAAGTGAATAGAGTGGATCTCTCCTCATACACCAAAACCAGTATCTTCTTTTGAAAAACCTTTTTCCCCAGGATAATGAGACTATTGGAATCTTAGCATAAAGGTTGTTAGGTATTTTGTGATGTAGAGTTTTCATGTGTCAGAACAAAACATCTGCTCATATCTACAGAATCCCCAGATCATTTCAATAAATATAATCATTAACTGCTCTCTCATGTGTCATATTAGCTAGAAGGGTCTCTTTAGGGCCAAACAGTGTTGTTGTTGGAAGATTAACTGTAAACGTAGCTTCTTGAGAATAAGTGACGTGACGAATGTTATGATATCACACCACTGTGGTGCCATGTAACCCATAAGTGACTGAGTATGTTTAGAAAACTTTTGCTTCCTTTCACAGCTACAATGTTTTACACAACCAGTGAACAGCTGGCTTATACTGTATAAAGTATTCTGGTAAAGTATCCTTGTTTGGAGAAATAAGACGGGTGGATCCAGTGAATATCACAGTAATAATGTTGACAACGGCAATATTTACATAACTGGTGCCAGAGTTTTAGATTTTTTTATTACCGGTTCTCTCACAAATGACCATGATCTATTGTGATGCATTACAAGTGGACTAGGCTTATTCAGAGAGCTTTTAAATCCCTGTATAGGGTGCCGGTTTATTAAGTCTCCAAGCTCTCTCTGTTGACTTCCTCATCTTTACTGTCCAAATCAGCAAATAAATCTCACCCCTTATGAACTAACACTTGAGCTAGAAGCTTTGCTCTTGCTATTTTTCGTGTTCAGTTTGTAATGTAAGCACTTTTCAGCAAATTTGGGCTTCGTCTTTGGCTAATTCATGATTCAAACAGTTCCAATATTTATTCAGTTTCCAATATTATAATTCTCAAATAAATCTATTTTGATACCACATAAATCGTGTTGCTTTCTGTAACATAAAGAGTTTGCTGATAAACGGAATTTAGTCCTTCAGATTAATTTTTAAGAGATATGAGGTTTATCAATCCTTATCAGCTGTTACAGATGGAGCTCACCAAACAGAAAGAGTATGGAAAACACACGTGGTTTTCACATATCAAAGACACAATGTTTACAAGTTCCTTCTGTGTTAAAAAGGCAGAGTCATGTGTGTCATTACTCTATGTTTTTACATAATACACATTGTTATTCAGTTGATGTGTTGCTTACACATAATGCATACTTAAAATAAATACGTGAAATAAATGTGTTGAGCCCACTGCTGTTTTGATTATTAGATGAGCATTTCTTCTTGTTTCTGATTTATTATCTGGCTGGTCAGTAAACTGTAAACTGCTGTTAAACATTGGTTGAAAACATCCTCCCAGTTGCACCTGTGACCATGTCCAATGGTGATGTTACAGTTTACAGACAAAGCCTTAATTACAGCTCTATGTTCACTTGTCAGCTCAAAAAAACATGTTTTTAAAAAATGAACCACATCTTGGAAACAATCAGTCTATTTAGTAGAAGACATGCAGTGCAATGAAGAGCATCCACAACAATCTAGTTTGTTGGTAACATCTGCACAAATACACACATGCATGTGTGGATCATTTGGACCCACAGACGTGCGCAGACATGCTGAAAAAAGAGCATCCATCACCAACTGGTACAGATTTCTGGCTTAGAGATAGCCTAGTGTATGAAGTTTATATTTCACCACCTCTGTGTGTATTTATTTATAAGAGAGAGATTTGTTTTTCCGGATTTCATAAATATGTTGCCACAATACAGACAGGCCTCAAACGAAGTTAATTTTCTACTGATGTTTTGGTCTGATAATGTTTAATTCAGTATGACCTCTTCAGAGGATGTGTGTCACATATAAAATGGGTCCAACACTAGTTTTAAGGTCTGTGGGGCAGGAGATGCAGGCAAATATGCTGTGGTCACCTCCGGTCACTTGTTCTAATAGATGAATAAAATCAGGACCTGTCTATAATACACAGGCAACATAGGGTATGTAAAAGATAAAAGACCAAACTGCAGACACAAAAAAAACGGCCTTTGAGTGGCCGTCATCATTAAAAATTAGACAACCTAGTCCACCATTACACTTGGCTGTCCCTAAACTAAACAACCAGTATTTCTATATGGGGCCCTCAAAGGTAGTGACGAAGCTGATAAATGGGCTTATTATCATGGCTATTGTTGCATACTGGCTGGATATTAACTACTTATTATGTGTGTGTTTGTGTGTGTGTGTGTGTGTGTGTGTGTGTGTGTGTGTGTGTGTGTGTGTGTGGTGTTTGATGCAGAAATGAACTGGACACTGCTTTGGGCAAAGCCCATACAGTGAATTCCAAAAGTATTCATACCCCTTGAACTTTTTTTAACATTTTCTTACAACTACAAACCTCTATGTATTTTACTAGGATTTCATGTAACAGGTCATTACAAAGTAGTGTATACTTGGGAAGTGGAAGAAAAGGGATACATGAAAGTCTGATGTGCATTTGTGTTGAAGCCACTGAGGAAAATGTTCTTAGAACCGTATTTGGCTTCAGTTGTATCTGCAAGTCATTTAGGGGATGTCTCAGCATTGTCCATCCAGAGACTGACTTTATGCTCGTTGTTTTGCAAAATACAAGAGCATATGTGAACATCTATTTTCAAATCTTGCCACATATTCTTAATTGGATTTTGGGCTGGACTTTTAACACATGGATATGCTTTGATCTAAACACTTCCATGGTAGCTCTGGCTGTATGTTTAGAGCTTTTTCCCTGTTGGAAGGTGAACCTCTGCCCCGGGCTAGAGTCTCATGCGGCCTTCAAATGGTTTTCATCCAGGTTTTTCTTGCATTTAATTTCACCCAATCAACTCTGACCAGTTAGCATATTGAAGAAAAGCATCCCCACAGCTTGATACTGACATCACCATGTTTCAGCATGGGGTTGCTATAGTAAGGAAGACATACTGTGAGCTTTCCGCTACACATAGTGTTTTGCATATAGGGCAAAAGTTTACTCTTTCTATTTTCAGATGATGGATTGAACAGAGCTCTGTGAGGTAGTCAAAACTTGGGATTTTATTTTATTAACCAACTCTGCTTTTAACTTCTCCTAAACATTCTCCCCGACCTGTCTGCTGTGTTCCTTGGTCTTCAAGATGCTGTTTGTTCACTAATGTTCCCTAACAAGCCTCTGAGGCCTTCACAGAAATGCTGTATTTAGACTGGGATTAAATTACACAGAGCTGGACTCAACATACTAAGCATGAAACTACTGAAGACAATTCCTTGCATTGGATTAAATTTAGGAATGTTGAAGTAAAATATAATCTCATGCTACACTTTTCAGATACTTAATTGTAAAATAAATGAAAGTCATGTATAGTTTTCCTTCCATTTGACAGTATTGTGCTTTTTGGTGTTGATGTACACGTAAAATCCCAATGCAGCACATTAATGTTGACAAAATCTAATGAGGGTTAAAATGGTATGAATACTTTTTCAAGGGTCTGTACAGGTTTCCCATTTATTTGTTAAGCCACATGTTACCAGTTGCATTGCCCATGTTGAGACCATCCATGAGTTTCTTTTATCCCCTATGTGTGTGAAAACATCCTTTCTTTAGCTCCATATCTAAACATAACTCATGTGGGGTTGATGTGTACACCTGTAACCCAACATTTTAGCAGCGATGATGATGCTGCGTTTTGTAACTTTGCAGCCTTTATCAGTACAGGAGTCCCTGTCAAAGACTCCGACTGAAATTGCCAATTAGCTGCCTGACGGATCGCTATAAAAGAGGGACAAATGTGACTGAAATCACAAACTTGGTTGCCTCCTAAGAAAAGCGTGAATCCATCATTGCTTTGCATGAAAAGGGCCTGACGTGCTGCTAACAATAACTGCTGCTAACAATATTCACAACAACAAGAGAGAAATGAAGGAATAATTTGATCATCAGGAACTTCAAAATGGGAGACTTAGTTGCGGTGAAGAAGGTTTAATTACATTCAAGACTGTTGAGCAAGCACCAGTATGGCCTTCTGCTGAAGGATGCAGAACAGAGTCCCTTGCACCAGTGCAGATCTTGCTTAACATTTGCAGCTGGAGGGGTAAGTGCATGTGCAAAGGCAGTGATTGTAAGACATTTTGACAATGATCTTGTGGCAAGAAGGGAAAGAAAAAGTGACTTCAGTTCAAGGGAAAACATATGGACTGACTGAAATTGTACAGGAAGTACATGGCTGGGTAGCAGCAGTGTGTTGCAATGTTTTTTTTTGCTGACGAATCCTCCATTGGATTGTTAAGGACAACTACAAAAAATAATTTGTCCATGGAAAAAAAAGGCTAGAGCTACCATGAGTCATGTGTGGCTCCAACAAAGACACATCCTGATACAATCCATCTGTAGGAGTGCTACTCATCTGAGGCAGTCGGTTTCCTCACAATTCTGCACAAGAACACTGTCGTGAAGAAGGAGTGGGATCAAAACATCCTCTATCAGGAAGTCCTTTTCAAGGCTCCATCATTAAGCAACATATCACAGCCATGAACATTGGTCAATAAACGTTTTTCTAGCATGATGTGTCACAAGACAAAAGAAAAAAAAGCAACAAACTGAAATCAACTCCAAGGACTCAGAAGAATGGATCACCATCGCTCAAGATTTGGTCCACAAATTGATGTCCAGCATGTCAGAGAAAATCACAGTAGTTAGGACGAAAAACAGTTAGCTCTGTAAATATTGACTTTTCAGATGTGGACAAGAGTGATTGCAACTACCGAAATGTTCCAACTTCATTTCTCTACACCATGGTACCTTGTTAAAAAACAAAAACTAATAAAAATGCAAAACAATTTGTGGCGCTGCTAAAACATTTGGTTATAGGCGGACATGCTGGCAACACATGTTTAATTTCCCCCTCATGATCAAAATGAATGATTAATAATAAAATGTTTATTCATCTGGGAGGCCTAAGACTGCATGTATAATGAAGCTTTTTACCCATTAGCAATAAGTGATTACACAGGCAATTGGACTTTGTGAAACTGGATCTGAATCTGACTATATTACAGGATTGTGTTGGATTGAATTCGATTAATTTGAATTAAATATGGTATGTGTTCAATTCAGTATAGTTACAAAAGAACTGGCTCTTTTTGTCTCGTAAATTGCATTGAGATGACATTTGTTGGAAACAGGCACTATATAAATAAACTGAATAGGTTGAAAGGAATTGAACTGATTTGAACTGCAGTCAGATGGTCTTCCTCCCAACGTCCAAAAAAATTACTGTAAGGTTAATTGTTCTCCCTAAATGCCCTTAGGTCTGAGCGTGTGATCATGGTTGTTCACCCTGTGTGTCTCTGTGTTGCCCTGTGACCGGTGACCTGTCCAGGGTGTACCCTGCCTCTCACCCAGTGACCTCTCAAGACAGGCACCAGCAACCCCTGGTGCCAGCAAGTCATCAGTAAATGTACAGATACTCTCCCTTTTTTCAATAACTGACTCACTTCATCTACACCTTAAACAGTAGTTCATGTCCCTTTCGCTAGTTTTAAAACTAAACAGCTGCAACACGCACAGAGAGACACACACATACACACCGCACACCCCTGCAGGTGACTCACCTTGAGGTCTCTGTGAACCACCCCCATCTGATGGCAGTGGAGCACGGCCTCCAGGATCTGCTGGATGCAATGACTGCATGCAGACATCAGGGAGAGCAGGTTAGTCCAAACACAATCCGCCCACCACAGTGACATTCATGCAGACGAACCAATCAGCCGCCAAAATCTTTCCAACACACACACACTCATACGCACACACACATACAGTCCCATGGAGAAGAATCACTCTTAAAACACACACGCCTCCACACACACAATGATGAAAACTGTGAGGACCACTCCCATCTGAACTTCTCGGAGAAAAGGTGAGCTGCTTTGTATTTTCAACAAGGTGGCAGACTTTGCTCATTCAAGCAGCACATGTTTCAGATGCAGCTCTGCATGGGAGACCCTGTGTCTAACCTGCAAGTTTTTCTGTGTGATTTATTCACAAACAAGAACAACGGCGCATTTGATGAAAAGCTTCAGCCTCTGCTTTTATAATGCCGACCTTCACCCTCTCACACACTGTCTTGCATTTAATCACTCTCTTGCTCTTGGGCTCAGCGGGCCCTGTTGCCAGGACCGACAAGAACTGATCATTATGGTTTAAAGTAGTGCAACAAGAATCCCAAAAGCAAAAAACCTGCAGACAGGCAGACGCACAAGGAGGCAAACAGAGAGACAGACAGCAGGCACAGGCAAACTGTTTTAAATCACAGCCATGTTTTAGATAACAGCATAGGAACACAAGCATGTTAATGCAGGGACACAATGCAACACAATGACACACAGACACACCTTGAGGTCCCTGTGCACTATGTCATGTTGGTGGGTGTAAAACACGCTGTCTAGAATCTGATGGATACAGTGACTGCGGAGACAAAACAACGGGTGAGGAGCAGATACAGGAGACAATAAGGGAAGGACAGGGAGCTCAGGGATGGTTAAACAGAGAGGTGCAGGGAGAAGGGGGTCTTCAGGAAAGACATGGGAAGAAAAGCTAACACATAGTAACACACACTTTACTCTCTTTGGGGATTAAAAGAAAGCGCCTTTGGCTCTCAACTCTTTCAAAGCTTTGAAAAAACATCCAAGCTCAGATCTGCATGCTTTGCAGCTGCACTCAGCCTTTTGCTGACTGTACAGACAACAGCAGTAATCTGACATTTTATTTTTTCTTGTAAAAACACTACAGACAAAAACAATAATTGTATTTACATATTTTTTTTCTGATTCACATTTTGAAATATGTGTGAAACCAAGTAAATAATAACACTTGTTCTTTTAGGATGACATGCAGCACCAGTTCATAAGTATTCCTTTGGAAAATGTACCAATCTGTTCCCAGGAATCAAAACTGGAGTCTCTTTTGTGCTGCCAATTTAAAGCTCATAGTCTACTTTCGTGTGCAGAGCTTGCACTATTTTTAATATATGTCGTGCACATTACTTTGCTGATCTACCGAATCTGGGTTTTCCCTGACAATCTAAGTTTTTTTTCACACTTTACACTGACATTCACAGTATAAAGGGACATAACTGGCTACTTCAGCTCCTGGTCTGTCATTGACATGCTCAGATTCCCAGCATGAAACACCTGAAACACTGATCATTCAGTTTTATGACATTCATAGTAAAGTGCTACTTTTATGTAGCAAGAGAACAACTTTTTTGTACGTACTGCCTATGCACAACTAACTGGAATTGCAATGAAAATGTTACAAACCTAATTATCAAAAAGGCATATCAAACCAGAGTGAGCATGCTAACGTTAGTCTAGCACTTCAGAAAAGTCCTCAGCATGAAACATCTTCAGCAGGAGCAGGACCTGAGTTTACTGAAGACTGTAGCTGTATATGTTGAGTCAGACATACTGTTAGAAACAAGTGGTAAAGGTACATGTGTTTCATAACATTTTAGCTTCCTTAACCCAGTTAATACAGGTGGAGAAGCACATTGAGGCTGTCCTGCAGAAATTGCAGTGTAAGCAAAATATCTGTCGCCATCAGGAAAAATGGCACCACATTGTCCAAAATGGTATTGGTGAGTTAAGTGGTACACAACCTACATTCTAGGGGCTCTGTGTTAGCAAATGCTTTAAGCAACTTGAATGGGAATCGGAGACACAAAAATCCTACTTTGTATTTCTTTATAAACTAACATGTTTTTGAGCCATTTTTTTGTGTAGTGTAATTGAGCCGGCAGCTTCCAGGTTAGGAGATATCAAAGTCTGATCAACAAATCACAGTAGGACTTTGGACAACTTATAACAACAGCACACGAGTCAGCCAATAAGAACAATAGAAATCTTTTTTTTTCCAACAATATTCTTTAGTCTTTGGGAGAGAGAAGTACATTAATGATAATTGAAGATAATGTACAATCCCCAGGTTGAAACAGTAGCACATTCAAGGTTAATAACATGCAATTATAATTTAAAGTGGAAAAATTACAGATTTAGTTTAACACATGAATCATATCTGTCCAGGGTGTACCCTGCCTCTCCCCCGTAGACTGCTGGAGAGATAGACAGCAGCTCCCCCGTGACCCACTATGTAATAAGCAGTAAAGAAGATGAATGAATAAATGAATTAATAATTATGGTTATTTTGACACATGGGACCAGATTTTCTAAATCAGTAACATATGATGATTCCACAAGCATTAGGACATTCAGACCAGCCTTCTTCTGAGCATTGTCAGGACACCATCAGTTTGTTATGGCTAAATGAGTCCAGCAACAACATTTTCAAGGTAGTTAATGAAAACAGTATTAGTGAATGAAAGGTGTGTAAAAGGTCAGATTTGGGTGTTCATAGTCACAACACTTCAGATGTAAGGATTGCCATCTGATCCTTTACCTCACATATCCCACATCATCCATGACTATGGATATGAGCTGGTTTTCTTCAGGCAGCCATCTTTACATGCTTTATTTGGATCCAACCATCCACAGTCTATCACTGCTTCCCCGTTTGATCACTGAAACCTTGTTTCTTCTGTATAGGTGTTGATGGTTCTGGTTTGGCTTTTCTGGGTCTAAGTGTCATTAGCTCTCAGACATTGATTCCTGTTTCTGTCCATTTTTATTTAATATCTTTTCTTTTGTCTTGTATTCATTTTCATTTTAGGTTTTCTGCTCTCTTGCTTTGATGCATTCCTAACCTTTTGTTTGCACTTGTTCCTTGTTTTAGACTCATTTGATTGGGAACAGCTAACGTATTTTACCATACTTTGTTTTCATTGACCTTCTTGAACTATCTCAATTAGACCAGAATATTTTTTAGTGTGGTGAATCCATATTTTACTGCTAACTATCACCATATCTCGAGTTAAACTATTTTGTGACATATTTTTTGGGGGGTTACAGGGGATTATCATTGCCATCCTACTTGCAACAGCTTGTGAAAAGCATTAGCGTTTTTGTTGCTTGGCTTAACCACAGAAGAAGTTTAACTGAATAAAATGTGGTTTTGCCATTTGGGTGGACCGAGAGTTGAACAGGGCACAGATGGAACACCAAAAAGAAAGTGTCAGTGAGAAGCTTTGGGCAGAAATACAGACAAGTTCTTCACCTCGCCCACACACAAACATCCAGACTTACACACACAAACACTCACACTTACACAGTTAACATAGAATAATGCCAATTAAAAGATGTCATCAGACTTCCAGTTATTTTAATTTGTTTACATAAAAATTCTGCTGACTGACCAATTTACATTCATGAAGTTGTACTTGGAGAAACTGTATTTTAACATCTATATCTATATCGATATCTATATCGATATAGATATAGATGATAGAATACATATATATATATATATATATATTGTAACATCTATATACACTCACCGACCACTTTATTAGGTACACCTGTCCAACTGCTCATTAACACAAATGTCTAATCAGCCAATCACACGGCAGCAACTCAATGCATTTAGGCATGTAGACATGGTCAAGACGATCTGCTGCAGTTCAATCAAAGCATCAGAATGGGGAAGAAAGGTGATTTAAGTGACTTTGAACGTGGCATGGTTGTTGGTGCCAGACGGGCTGGTCTGAGTATTTCAGAAACTGCTGATCTACTGGGATTTTCATGTACTACCATCTCTAGGGTTTACAGAGAATGGTCCGTTAAAGAGAAAATATCCAGTGAGAGGCAGTTCTGTGGCCACAAATGCCTTGTTGATGCCAGAGGTCAGAGGAGAATGGCCAGACTGGGTCAAGCTGATAGAAAGGCAACAGTAACTCAAATAACCACTCGTTACAACCTAGGCACGCAGAAGAGCATCTTTGAATGCACAACACGTCGAACCTTGAGGCGGATGGGCTACAGCAGCAGAAGACCACACCAGGTGCCACTCCCGTCAGCTAAGAACAGGAAACTGAGGCCACAATTCGCACAGACTCACCAAAACTGGACAATAGAAGATTGGAAAAACGTTGCCTGGTCTGATGATTCTCGATTTCTGCTGCGACATTCGGATGGTGGGGTCAGAATTTGGCCTCAACAACATGAAAGCATGGATCCATCCTGCCTTGCATCAACGGTTCAGGCTGGTGGTGGTGGTGTAATGGTGTGGGGGATATTTTCTTGGCACACTTTGGGCCCCTTAGTACCAATTGAGCATCGTGTCAACGCCACAGCCTACCTGAGTATTGTTGCTGAACATGTCCATCCCTTTATGACCACAGTTGTACCCATCTTCTGATGGTTACTTCCAGCAGGATAACGCGCCATGTCATAAGCACGAATCATCTCAGACTGGTTTCTTGAACATGACAATGAGTTCACTGGACTCAAATGGCCTCCACAGTCACCAGATCTCGATCCAATAGAGCACCTTTGGGATGTGTTGGAACGGGAGATTCACATCATGGATGTGCAGCTGACAAATCTGCAGCATCTGTGTGATGCTATCATGTCACCAAACTCTCTAAGGAATGTTTCCAGTACCTTGTTGAATCTATGCCACGAAGGATTAAGGCAGTTCTGAAGGCAAAAGGGGGTCCAACCCGGTACTAGCAAGGTGTACCTAATAAAGTGGCCGGTGAGTGTAGCTATAGATATAGATGTTGTAATACAGTTTTTATATATATATTTTTTATCTATGTTATGTATAAAACAACAAGTTTAAAAAGTCTGAAGGCTTTTTTTAATGTTTTTTGTGGCACTAGTGTTGGAGAGAGGGGGAAGAAAAGGTTGCCTAGGCTGGGAGTTGAACCTGTGATGGGCTGCATCAAGGACTGAGGCCTCTGGATCAAGCATTTTACCCCTGTGGCACCGCCATGCCCCAAGTTTAAAGGCTTTTATTAGTAAAATATCAATGAGTAATATATCAAACTTATGTGAGGAGTCAATAGCTCTTTTTCTCTCTGGCATGCCGCATATCAACTTCTGGACAAATCTTACATACTGAAGGTTATGCTTCTTTGAACTCCTTTTAAAAACTGACCACAGGTTTGCAGGGGTGTTTAAATTCAGAGAGCGTCGTGACCAAGGATCCAAAATGTCAATGTTCTGATCTTTTTTCCACATTGTTAGTTGTTACTCTGCTCCATCATGCTAGAAAATTCACAGATCATCACTAAACTGGGCCTGGATTGTTGCAAGAAATTGCCCTTCATTCATAAGGTGATTTCAGCTGGACTCTCTCAAAGCTGATGATATGACTATACTTAAATGAATAAATGAAGTTAGCTGACCATTTTGTGCGATTGCTTTAAGTAGTAGATTAATATTCATCAGATCACTCTGCACAATATTGTAAAATCTGTGCTAAGTATTGTGACAAAAACTGAAGCCTCGAATTTTCCAAATTAAAGATTATATTTAAGGGGGACAAGAGACTGGCCTTCTCAGCCCCCTTGGGAAAGTTTACTCCAGGGTTTTGGAAGGTAGAATTCAATGCACTCTCAAACTTATGTTCAAGGGGGGGCAGTGTGGGTTTTGTCGTATCTGTAGAACAATGGAAAAGATCCTTTTCTTCACAAATTAGCTGAGGTGGTCATGGAAATTTTGACTCAGTTGCGTGGGATATGGAGTGCATGGTGGTTTTTAAGGATTATCCTATCATTGAATTCCAAAGTAAGAGATGTATCCAAATTCTCAGCACAAAGTCGAGTTTTTTATCAGTGCGGTTTGAACTCTGTCAGGGCAGCCTCTTTGTCACTGACCCTGTTTGTGGTGTTCATGGACTGGTCTCAAAGCGTAGTTATGGAGACAAGGGTGTCTGGTTTGGGAACCTTAGGGTCTCATCTTAGCTTCTTGAGCTTATCATTCTGTTGGCATCTACAGGCCATGGCCCTCAGTGTATTCTGAAGGGTTAACACCCAAGTATGAAGTGGCTAGGACAACTAGTCAGCTCCTTACATTTTGAGGCCTTGGTTCTTAACTGGAAAGCAGTCAACTGCTCCCTTTGTTTTTAGGGCCAGTTTCTGCCTGAGGAGTCTAAATGTCTTGTTCAACAAGATAAGTGAAAGCAGGGTGCAGTGTGAGATGAATGGACGGATCAGGACCTCTTCTGCTGCAGCACAGCTACTGCTCCTCCCTGTCTTCATGGAGAACAACCTGAACCAAAAGGTACTACCGTAGGGTGGCAGGATTTAGTCTAAGAGATAGGGTAAAGACTTCTGTCATCCAGGGATACTCAGCAGAGCTACTGCCCCTCTGCATCGAAAGGAATCAGCAAGTTGCACTGGCATCTGTTTAGGATACCTCCTGGGAGCCTTTCATTGGAGGCTTTCTAGCCGTATCCCACTGGGAGGAGACCCTTGGGCAGATCCAGAACTTCCTGAAGGGATATTACTTCTGGCTAAGGAACACCCTCGGATCCCCCAGAATGAGCTGGAGAGTGTTGCTGGACCATATTATGTTGGGGTTACCTCCTGGGATACATCGAGCTCTTGGATTTGTGGAAGACAACTAATGGATGGATGTAAAGAACGTATGTGTCACCTCCCCTACATTAATGTACAGTATGGGGCCATGTTCCTGTTACATGCAGGGCAAAAAACGATCTGTAGTTTTAAATAAGCAAAGGTATAACAAAATTTCATTACTGGTTCACAATAAATTATTTTTTTTATTGGAATGAACAAACACAAGCCACAATAATCAACTCCTGAAAGAAAAATTTAGCAACAGGTTCAGCAGTGGCAGGAAGGCGAAAGACAAGATATGTTAAGGGAGTTTTTGAAAAGGAACAGCCTAAATCTGTTTACTGTGTCTCTCATTATCCCTGTTTCTCTCCTCCTTTTAATGTTCCTGTCCCCTTCTATTCTTCTCTTCTCGCCTCCGCAAACCACCTCCTCACTCAAATTGATTTAGGTCTACCTCCTGAGGGGCTACAGCGTGGGCGTATGTGCAGTTTTTTTGCCTCTGTAAATTCCGACTCCGGAGAAAGCTCCCTCGACCTCCATTTGCAATTCGGCTTACGGAACACTGTGCAGAGGTGGGATCTGTCAGAGCTACAATGCGCAATGCCCAAAAAAAAGGGAAAAAAAAGTCTTATACACGAAATGTGTCAAACTCTTCTTTCTGCTAATGAGGGGAGGCAAACTCTCTGGGCTGCGAGAGGACTGCAGAGGCTGGAGGAGTGACACATGGAGGGGAGGATGCAGAGGATAGGGGGTCCACATGTGAGACACAGAGAGGGTTTACCTGGCGTCTGCTTCACTGTAGTACTCTCTAGCCACGATGTCCTCAAACAGCTCCCCTCCTGTCACCCTGAGAAATGTAAGGGATGGAGTTTGAAATACCATACTTCTGTTTCACACACACACACACACACACATAGGGATAGGAGGGGGATGTCCTCATTAGGGGGAAACCCCGGCTGCAGGATTCTCTCTGACAGTGTTGCCATGGAGACTGGCTCCAGTGCGGGGGAGTTGTGGCTGCATACGTGTGTGTGTGTGTGTGTGTGTTTGTGTGTGTGCTTAAGCGGCAGCCGCAAGCAGGGAGGGGAGGGTGGATGAGTGCGGTTATGTAATGGGGGAAACTGCTTCGGATGCAAAGGGGATGAAGAGAGAAGGAGAAGGAATGCAGAGATGCGGATGTAACGTAAAGAAGTGTTAGAGGAGACAGATGCAGCAGAGACTGAAGGATGGGAGTTTAAAATCAGTACTGAGCAAGGCAGGGGGTGGGATTTAGAAGGAATGAAAGGAAAAAATGGACGGGAGAAACTTACAGGTCAAAGATGAGGTAGTGGAAGCCTTCCTCTGAGATACTGTCATGGAGACGAACTGTAAGAGGCATCAAGATCATTCCTAATGTTTTTTTAAAAACAGGCACACATATCACTACTTCTTTGTTCTTGAAAGCACTAAGAAATACTCCATGTTTACATCCAACTGTTCTGAGCGCCCTCAAAGGATTCAGTCTGCAGAAAAGCCAATGAATGTTTCCGATGTCAGGCCGACACATTTCCTTTGCTGCTGTGAGTTGTCACAGATTGACACATACAAAGCCCAAATGTGTGAACTCTGTCATATCTATGTGCTCGTGCTCATTGCAGTCTGATATTAGGACTTAAATGGAGATTAACAAAACTATTTGCATGCAGCATTTTTGCAGTTCTTCAGCTGTATTGGATGTTCTGTTTCTCTACGGTGTTCCCAAAAGTCTCAGGTCAAGTCTTCCTTTGGCTTTGCTTTTGTTCAATAAACATGGACATGATGGGATCTGTTAGGTGGTTTTTGACAAACTAAAGCTAGATTTATACAATTGTACCATCTGGATTAAGACCAGATTATTTTCATTATGTCTTGATAAGAAATATCCTAGAACTGAAAGAGGATGTACTTTCTTTTTGTAAAGACAGTAAAGGTAACACCCCCATCACATAAAAATTATCCAGAACAGTCAGGCATTCGCAGGCTCCTGGAAAAGTTTTCTGGGGTGCATGAATATGCAGTGTGCTCCCCAATATTCCTTCACAGCTTCCAAGGGGAGTTCATGACAGTTCATTTTTGTAGCACCAGCAGCATGTCTGTGTCCTGGGTGCTCCATTGATGAGCCATCGTCACTTATCCATGACATTTTGTTGCTTTTCCATCGAAATCAGGTTTTTTCACAATCTGATGAGTTTCAGTGTTGGAAACTATGGACGCTATCGGGTGATTGTTTTATTCAGGTGTGAAGGGGATCTTAGCACCAAGAGTTCATTTAATAAGCAAAAACTTTACAACAGTAACAGTACACTGAAAATGTATTTCTTGCCTTCTTTCGAGCAGCAGAGAAGCTATTTCAGGTTTTGCCAGCTAAATAATTTATTAAAAAATGAAATAATGACTGTTTTGTCAATCCAAACATGTTAAGTATATTTGCAGATGAACTACGTTTTCAAATGCACCAAATACTCATACTCATTCAGCTAATATTTACCTCTTTGCCATACAAACCTAGTAAAATAAAAATCAATAAAAACTCTTACTAAAATACAATTTAAGACTGGAACTTGGTCTCCTTCAAATGATGTTTCCATAAACCTGCTCCTGTTAAAATAGAAGGCAACTTTGACATAAACAACAGCTATGATTGTTCTTTTTCAACACAACACTTATTATGTTGATGTTAATTTGTAAAAGAGAGAAGCTTCTAGGAGACCATCATAAGAAAAAGGTTTGAAAAGGCTCACCGATGTTGGGGTGTTTGAGCAGTCTGCAGATCCGGGCCTCTCTCTCCAGCTTCTGATGGTCTACAGGAGAATTTAACGGAACACAGACAATGGATGACAATCAGTGTGATCCCAGTAAATATAATCAGTTAACCTCTTTGAAGGGTTGCTGTTCTGTGATAGTTAAATGTCATGGTGGTTCAGGTAGCAAATCTCATCATAATGTTTATCACCAGCAATGACACTAAGGATGGGCTTTATATACACACAGGAGCGAGCACGACCCGAAGAACTCCTCTAACTCTACAGGTTTGTCCCAAATGCTCTGTTGACCTATTTAATCCAAAAAGCAAAGGAAATGAGACAGTAAGAAACAACAGATGACTCAAAGAACCACAGGGAAGAGCAAAGTAACAATGAATTGAATTAAAGTCAAGTTTTAATACATTATGCAACTTTTATGATTAACTTCTTTTATGATTAGTTCCTGAAAGGCAGACAGGAAACAGGGAAATGTGAGAATAAAGTAAAAAACAAAAAGTGGCACAAATAAAACAGGAACCAACATAATGGCAAAACAAAAGAAAAAAGGTGCTCAGAAAGAAAAGATCTGAAAAGGACAGAAAAGGAACAAAAAGGAAAAATGAAGCAAACAAAACAGAAGCAAAAAATTAATGTGCAAAATGAAGAACAGGAAAGAAAACGAAGAACAGAGGAAACAAAAGAGGAATCAAGAGAAGGAGAAAATTAGAAAACAAGAAGAAAAGAAAGAAATAAAAAGATAAAAACATAACTGTAAGGACAGAACAAGGTAGAGGTGAGTCAAGAGGAGTGGAGAATCCTGAGGAGAGAGCAAAAATCCGCTTTTAGCTGAGTGACAGCTGGTCCTGCCCTCAGATCACACACACACACACAGCTGTTTCAGCCATGGAATGCAAAACGATGAAGGACTTCATCCTCCCTGAGCAGAAGGCAGGACAGAGAGCAGCTGCCGTGTTTTTAATAAAGGTGTCATGATATAGACTTCAGCACAGTCTCACCCCATCATCTCTGTTCTCAGTGTTAATAACACAAATCTTGCTATTTTCAGACGTTCTCTGAGGCATTTGCTCATTATTTGATGATGCTGCTTCGTCATAGTTGGACTGACAGGGAGAGAATTACGTCTTAAAGAAAGGAGAGAACAAGGAAACTGAGAAAATGAAATGCTATTTGCTTCACATGTCATACAGCGATGTGAAAAAGTATTTACCCCTTACAGATTTCTTCTGTTTCTGCTTTTCAGTCACACTTAAACATTTCAGATGATCCAACATATTTTAATATCAGACAAAGATAAGCTGAGTGAATACAAAATGCAGTTCTCAAAAGATGATTTAATTTATTTAGAACAAAATCTATCCTAGCCAATCCGAGCAGATTTGAAAAAGTAATAGCCTCCTAAACCTAATAACTGGTTGTGCCAACCTTGGTAGGAATGGCTAAAATCAAGTGTTTACATTAAGTGCTAGTTAGTCTTTTACACCACTGCGGAGGTGCAGTGCATGCAAATATGTTTAAGAGAAGGCCACAAAAAAGATCAGGCCACATCATCCCAATTATATTTAAATTCAGACTTTGGGGAGGCCACTACAAGCACTTCAGGGCTAGTCTTGCTGGTATGCACTTGAGCTTAAGGTCTCAATCTGATGGCCAGACATTCTCCAGGTACGAATGGAACCAGGAGAGGGGAGTATCTATGATACCAATCGAAGAGAGTCTGGGGAGGAGGATGGAGTGTGAGATAGTGTCAAAGGCCACACTCAGATCCAGGAGGATAAGGAGGGAGAGGAGACTGGAGTCAGCTGCCAAGAGGAGGTCGTTGGTGATTTTAATAAGGGCCGTTGGCGGGAGTGAAAACTGGACAATTGTTAATAGTGTTACTATGCAGCAAGAAGGTCCTGGGTACCGCATAGAGTGTCCATGTTCCCCATGATTGCATTAATTGGTTACTCTAAATCGTCTTTAGGTCTGTGGGTGTATATCGTTATCCTGTGTGTCTCTTACCCTGTGATTGACTGGCAACCTACACAGGGTGTACCCTACGTTCCACCCATTACCACTGGAGATAGATGCTGGCGAACACTGACTTTGGATATAGGTCTGTAATTTTTCAAGTCATCTCGATCAAGCGAAGGTTTCAATTCAATTCAATTTTATTTATATAGCGCCAATTCACCACACATGTTGTCTCAAAGCACTTCACAAAAGTCAGGTACACACATTACAATTAATCCTAACCATTGAACAGTGCAGCCAGATTCAGTTATTTATTCAAATTGGATTAAAAGTTTTTCTGTCTAAGGAAAGGAAACCCAGCAGATTGCATCCAGTTAGTGACTTGCAGCATTCACTCCTCCCGGATGAACATGTAGAGACAGTGGACAGTCACTGGCGTTGACTTTGCAGCAATCCCTCATACTGAGCATGCATGTAGCGACAGTGGAGAGGAAAAACTCCCTTTTAACAGGAAGAAACCTCCAGCAGAACCAGGCTCAGTGTGAGCGGCCATCTGCCACGACCGACTGGGGGTTAGAGGGAACAGAGCAGAGACACAAAGAGAACAAAGAAGCACTGATCCAGGAGTACTTTCTATGGGAAGGAAAAGTAAATGTTAATGGATGTAGCTCCTTTAGTCGTTTCATCTAGAAAGAAAGAACAGATAAACTCTGAGCCAGTTTTCAAGGTTAGAGTCTGAAAGAGAGCACATAGAGTTAGTCACAATAAAAGCTCAGTCAGTAGCTATGTCTAGGAGAGAGAAAGGGTTAAACACTGAAAGACAGGGCCATGTGGATCATCGGTAGAGGGTCAGTATTAAGTTGTTGCCAACAGAAGCTTGGACGATGCCCCCCTCCAGAAAGGTGTTACAGGTAGATACAGAGTCAGGCCAGGGGTAGCTTCTAGGAAGAGAAAAGAGAGAGAACAAAGTTAAAAGCTGAAATAACAGCAAATAATGCAAAATTGGAGAGTAGTGTGAGAATGTAGCGAAGAGGGTGAAAGTGGTCATTATGTCCTCCAGCAGCCTATGCCTATAGCAGCATAACTACACAGATAGTTTCAGTTCAGATTATTTAGTTAGACGGAGCTTATTTTCAACAATGTCGTCTCAAGGCACCCCACAAAGGGTCCCACTGATGGTCATTGTTATACTAAAAACCACAAGGATTGGGATACCTCTCTCTGTCAGACTGATTATAACCATTGGAAAAGAACAGGGGTCATACAGGTAGCAGTTTTCTTAAGTAAAGGTTTGATTACAGCTACCTTAAAAGCCTGTGGTACATATACATTTACTAAGGATAGATTAATCATATCTAAAATGGGGCTGGTAATCAGACGAAACACTTCCTTAAATAATTTGGTTGGGATTGGGTCTAACATACAAGTTGCAGGTTTAGATGAAGCTAATATTTCTGAAAACTCAGGAAGCTCCACGGGATCAAAACAGTCCAAACACAGATCAGGTTCTACAGTTATTTCCAATGTTGTCTCACTTGCTGAATATGAAGTAATCAGATTTTATTTTTAATAGAATCGATTTTATTTAAGAAGAATCCCATAAAGTCATGACTGCTAAGAGCTAAAGGAATGGATGGCTTGACAGAGCTATGACTAAAGAGAAACTTAGGATTATTCTTGTTCTCTTCTATTAATGATGAGAAATAAGCTGTTCTGACATCATCATTTTAAAAACACATATTGGATTTATTCAGGTTATTGTTCTCTGATATCACAATTTGTTTGATGATCTGTAATGTTTAACTATGACATAAAAGCAAATAAATAAGGGATATAAACCTGTAACGGTGGAAAATGACATCAATAATTAAGAGTTGCATTTATTTATCCGGTTAACCTTGTCTGATATAAAGGTTTTCTGAAACATTTCAGTTTGATGAAAAAAAGAGAAAAAAAAAAGTTTTTTTACAACACTGCAAGTGCTGTCAGCCTGCAGTTACAGAGATGTCAGATACTAAGAAGCCTTAGATTCTAAATGAAGCCATCATGTGCTGCTTTCTGAGTAACTTTACATACTGGAAATAAACCAGTGCCAGAATATGCTAATGTGGGCCCTCAGATCCAGGACACATGTATAATGATGCTGCTTCTTCTGCATATTCACTGTGTATCTGATTATGTCTTGTGATTTGGTTTTTTCTCACCTCTGGCAGAGAGCTTTTTGGTGTTGATGATTTTGGCGGCGTACTCTTGGCCTGTGCAGAGTTTGACACAGCGACGCACCACTGAGAAGGCCCCCCTGGGAGACAAGAGACAGGACAAAGGAGGAAGAGATGGGTCAGCTGCCATAAGAGCTGTGTCAGCATCAAAACAGGCATCTCAGCTATCAGACACTGACCTATATGGCCTAAGCTGATTTAAACAGACGGATTTCAGCATATCTTCAGCCACAAATGATGTCCTTATCTATCCCCTCTGTCAACTGTTTACCAACCCAAAGTTTAGCTAATTTCACCAGGTGTCCCTAAACAGCAACTCGGCAACTCTCTCTTCTTGAGCGAGACTCACACTTTCCTTCTAATTCTCACTCTCTCACTCAGCCCAGATAGATCTCACTCCAAAAAAGGAAAGTGCGCTCACAGCATACAATGAACACCTTACAGCCTGAGTACTCAGCTCCCCTGCTGTGAAACAAAATAAGCATTTTGCACTACCACAACCTGCCTTTCTTTCTTTCTTTCTTTCTTTCTTTCTTTCTTTCTTTCTTTTTCTCTCCCCATCTTTTATGTCCAACGCATTATTAAAAACTGGAAGGGTAGTGGGGACCCATCATCTTTGAGTAAGAAATGTGGACAGAAAAAATTCCTGAATGATCGTGATTGGCGATCACTTAAACGTTTGGTGACTGAACAGCTGTGTAGCCTTAAGAAAACCACTCATCAGTGAGGCTAACCGGGAAAAAAGGCTTCATTTTGCTAGGGAGCATAAAGATTGGACTCTGGAGCAATGGAAGAAGGTTATATGGTCTGATGAGTCCAGATTTACCCTGTTCCAGAGTGACGGGCGCATCAGGGTAAGAAGAGAGGCATGTGAAGTGATGCCCCCATCATGCCTAGTTCCTACTGTACAACCCTGTGGAGGCAGTGCTATGATCTGGGGTTGCTGCAGTTGGTCAGGTCTGGGTTCAGCAACAGTATGTGTTCAAAGAATGAGGTCAGCTGACTACCTGAATAGACTGAATGACCAGGTTATTCCATCAATGGATATTTTCTTCCCTGATGGCACGGACATATTCCAAGATGACAAAGCCAGGATGCATCGGGCTCCAATTGTGAAAGAGTGGTTCAGCGAGCATAAGACATCATTCTCACACATGGATTGGCCACCACAGAGTCCAGACCTTAATTGGGATGCGCTGGAGAAGGCTTTGTACAGCGGTCAGACTCTACCATCATCAATGCAAGATATTGAAACAATGCCACAGTGAATGCGTGCCGTAATAAAGCTAAAGACGGTCCAACGAAATATTAGCGTGTCTGACCTTTTTTTTTTGGTGGTGACATTTTTTTTTTTTTCAGGCAGTGTATAGATGTACATATATATATGTATATATACAGTATATGTATATATCTTGTGTGGAGGATTTCTTCTACTCTTATTCTGATACATTTGTACATTGAGATCATTCTGGAACCTCTGAATTATATTTATCATCAAACTGGCATTTTAACAGGGCTGTGAACATTTTTATTATATTTAAATACAGTAGAAGCGGATGCAAAACAAAGTTCTGATTCAGTATTTCTTGTATTTAGAATCCCACTTTCAAGTGAGGATATTTTAAGTTTTTGCTAAAATTAGTATCTGTGCAACAACACCAAGCCCTTCGGTCACAATGTGTATGATATAACATTTGATTAGTCTTTGTCCTCATACTGAAAATAACTGAGGTGATGTCAGTGACATCAGGAGCTCCGTTTTAGGGATGAGTAGCATTCCGAAGCTTCTCGGACCACGTTTGTTCATCAAATCCTGCAGAGAGCGACAGAAATAACCATCTCTGTCATCCCTTTGAGCTAATTTCATCTCACCTTAGTATTGTTACACAATAAAACACTCACACTCCCCTCAGAACCCCATCCTCTTACAAGCTCTTCAGCTCGCATACATTAAGGGGAGACTGGGTGAGTAAGCATGACACTTGCTGACTTCCCACAGCGCCGTGGAAAAGGCAGCAGAGCCTCAACATGACAGGGCAGGTGCAAGTCAGCAGGAGGGCCCGATTTGGCTCCAAAAACCTGGATTAGTTCATCTCAGAGGGTAACAGATCACTAATCTGATAACCTTTCTTCTTAAAACTAAGAATGTACACACAACCACAAACCCTCTCTAAAGGCATAACAAGTACCTTTTATACCAAAGCCTTTGAGTTTATAAAAAGGTGAGCAACAGCATGACTGAGGTTGTTGCTCAGTAATAACAGCCATGTTTGGCACATGTTAAAGGAGGCTTTTCAGAAACAAACATGACTGATGCATGGTGGTAGAAGTGATCTAGTTTGAGCTGCTTCAGTTCCTCCGGGACTGCTAACATTGACTCTGTACTTTAGCTGTAAATCTGCACTCACATGCTCCTCATATGCATGTCATCAAAGCTTAAAAAGTGTCTGCATGAATAGTAAATGAGAGGCACATTGTAAAATGCTGCCTCATGATCAAATGTGAGAACAATAGCATCAGTTTGAGATGACAGGCCTAAATTATGCATTTCAAGCATTTCTTGCCACTTGCTGTTTATTTGTGTGTTTTGCAGACAGTGCAAAAATCAGAAAAACAAAAATAAAATACTTCTAACATACACGAGACAATGAAAAAACATCTACTGTTAGGAAATCTGTTTTCCTAAGAGAAATGAGCACTGATTTGAAAAATCCATTTTGTTTTGAGCATCAATCTTTTGTAATGAATCACTCTTACCACAAGGTGACAGTAGAAATATAAAATTTGAATTCAAAATATTGTTTATGCACATTTCTGTTTCGTCAACATAAACCTAAGTTTATACTTGACGCATTGAAGGGTGCCATGCCAACAGTGACGCAATGGCGTCATCCACACCCCTGTCGCGGCGCCTGGTCGTGCACCTACGAATTTTTGTAACTTGGCAAGGACCGTGCAGACTAGATTAGAAAGAACAAAGTTAAATGTGCAAACATTTGTTTCACACACAAATAAATCGCTTCTTCATGAACAGAAGTAAAAGAGTAACAAAAAAGAAAAACTAGAAACAAAAAAGGTAAGAGAAACATAAATGTGTTACAAAGTTAGACTGTATGCATTACAGGTGTGTGACACAAGTGTTTCTTCTCTCTTTTACTACATTTTTACTGGTTATGTAGAATACTGCCCCCTGTGTTTATGAAGAATACTGCACCAACATCAGCATGGATAAACGCCTACAGCGCTTGTTCAGGCTGGCACGCCATCAGCATAGTCCTGCGCGACATCCTGAAGCACAAATATAACTGAGCCTTAACCCTGCATTTTTATGACCTAATATGAACCAAGTGTTCTTTTATGCTAACCAAGCGACTTGCATTGCCCTAAAGGGATAGTTTAGATTTTTTTAATGAAGTTTCTATAGTGGACACAAGCTGTTCATGTTACCACTTCGCCATTTTGTACCTTTGCAGTTCTGCTCGTATAGTGCCATCAACATGGAGACTTTTTGCTCTAACATACAGAAATTAGCAGCTGCCAGGTGGACACTCCACAGAAACTTAGAGGACTGACGACTTCAAGAAAATTTGGTTACAGGACTGCAATAATCAATATCTACCTGCAGGAGTTATTTTGGCTTGATAAAGGTTCATAATCTGTTAGAATTCATGAGTCAAGCAAGCAAAACAGTGATCAGAACTAAAACAAATGGAAATAGATGTAATACAAAGTTTTCAGTTAATAATGTACAGCAGAATTAGGTAATATGTGAGATTTGAGCATTTATTACCAGTTATAACAGTAAAAAGTGAACTCAAGCAATGGTCTAAGTATCCAAGTATTAAATTGGTAATTTACAAGTATGAATGGACATAGAATTGGTGAAGGGGGAAACTGACCTGGAGTCATGGTGCACAGATTTCACACCCCAGTCAGTTTGTAGAAAAGTAAAGAAACTGTCTGAGATGATTATAGCAATTTTTAGCCAAACAATTTAAACTGAAAATGTTTGTATCTGTGAAATTCATTACATTAGCAAAAGGTAATTGCCTACACTTTCACAAGAGATCACTATCAAGTTTGTCACAGTCTTTTCAGCCTAAAACATCTGTGGTAATATGATAAAGTTATTTTGGCTGAATCTGGTTGTATCAATCCACGCGGCCGGTGCGACTCGTCAGTCTGAGTCCGTACTAAATCCAGGAAGAGTGTAATGGATTTTGGGATTTTGCTTCAGGCTGTCATTCTTGGTATATTTCTGTGCTTTTCCAGCTCTTTTTGTTGTCAGAACTGGAAATTACTGTTGCACGATTAGATGGCTCTTAAGTGGTCAAAGAAAACAGGAGCTATAGCTGACAATTTTCAGCCTAGCAGTGATTTAGCCATGCTCAAGATGTTCACCGTTTGAATTTTTATGTTATTAATACAAAAACTATCACCACCAGCTGGCAAAACACAGGTATTTCAGTGTTTATGACTGAAATTCTAGAGGATGTGTCAAAACATATTTCTTTAAAAAAACTGAAAAAGTTGTATGTTTGAAGAAAAATCCAGAGTAGTGTAGTTAGAGTCTAGATTTAGCTGAAATCTGGTAGGGACAAAAAGGCAGCACATTGGTTCAAAATAATGGTACAAATCAGCAAAGTTTGTGAATTGGTCCAGAGCAGATCTTTTCTTAATAGAAAAAGTTTTGTTGTTTTTTAATGAAAAACAAATCTTTTGGTAGCATATTAAGAAATGCCCAGTGACTCTAGCTTTCCATGCCAACATTTTTGCATGCACTAGCTTGAAACAGTAAAATAATATTATCCCAGGATATGAATTAACTGATCGAGTTTGGGACAGCATAAACCTTGGTGAAACAGATCGGCTACATTGGCTTTGCCCTGGCTTTGTCTCTATGCACACTGCTCATTGCAAAGGAAATAGAATAGAGCTTTTTTGAAGAGCGGCAAGAAGTAAGCCACTATTGAAAGAAAACCATAAGACGTCTGATTTGCAGTTTGCCACAAGTGATGTAGGAGGCACAGCAAATACATGGAAGAAGGTCCTCTGTTCAGATGAGAGCAAAGTTTATATATTTTTATGCTGCATAAAAAATGTTTTTATGAGGAAAACACAGAACATCACCCTGATCACTCAATCCCCAGTGTTACACTTGGTGGTGGCAGGATCATGCTGTGGGGAGATTTTTTTTCAGCAGGGCCAGGGATGCTGGTCACAGTTGATGGGAAGATGGACAGACAATGGACAGCAACTCTAAACATGGAGCCACAGCTAGAAAAGTAGAATGGGCAAACATGTCAGTCTCTAAATGTACTAAGCTTATAGAGATACACCCCAAAATTTCCTTCTGCTTCACAATTACGTTCTGTGTTGGTCTGTCATTTAAAATCCAAATATAGTGCATTGAAGTTTGTGATGTAATGTGACAAAATGAGAAAAAGTTCAAGGGGTACTAATAATATTGCAAGGCATCTTTGTCATGTCCTGGAGAGAGATCCCGCCTTATTGACGTCCTCCAGCTGGTCTAAGAAGGTTTATTTACGCCCTTTTTTTGTGTCTTTAATAAAACAGAAATTCATACATCAATAAGGATCTGGTATCAGCAAGAACAGCTGCAGCTTCTCCAGTAGCTCTTTTGTTTCAAACTTATCTCTTCCAATATGCTTACACACAGAGCTGAAAAGAACAGTCGCCATAAAAACGCTGAACTTCAAAATAATCATTTAGGGTTAAAAAAGATCTCCTACAGTACTCAAATTGCTTCATTTTTTGTCTGCCCAGCAGAGCCGGCTGTGGAATAATGTTCCTGTGAGGCAGACATTGCAGAGAGAGCCTCTCTACCCACGCACAACCTGACAGAGACATTGAGTCCACTTTGCATCTGCCCACTGTGGCACCCATAGTCTCTTCAGACTCTCTCATTTTATCTGCAGCCACATGTTCCAAAAGATCTATATTTCTTCTCTTTTAAAACAAAATCACAAGACACACCTCAGTGGATTCACAGCAGATCAAAAGCAGCAGCATTGCTCTCTGACTTCCTTGCTAAGCTGTATGCCACTGTGATTCCAACACACGAGCTTTTCCTTCATATTAGGTGTGTTTGTCCCTAATTAGCCTCTGGGCAGTGGAGGCTGAGGAGGAGCAATAAGCAGGAGCAGGAGGAGAAGTAGGGGATGCCCAGGAGTGCTTTTGGGCTCATGGACACTCATCATCAGGCACATCTGATGACTGATACTAAATTGCTCCACCATTTAAAGAAGTCCAAAGGCTAATTTTAGAAGCTTTTTAAACAGGGAGGTGGGAGGAGATGGGGGGACCTCCAGACCTCCATCTCTCACGCTGCGTCCGCTGGTAGGACAGGGTCATGCAGGCGGCATGCAGGAGACAGGACACAAAGATCTGAACACAGACTTACTTGCCGAGCTCCTCGTACAGCTGGTACTCATCAGTAAAACGGGTACAAGTGGTCGTTGCCATGATGCCTTGTTCCTCGGACGGATTGACTAATTTGATCGTTGTGTTTGTGTGTGAGGGTGTGTGTGTGTGCGTGTGAGGGAGGGGAGTCCCGAAATGCTCGCTGCCCGCTCTGGCTGCTGACCTTTTTGGGGCGTCAGTCTCCGCCCACCACAGAGCTCCGGACGGCTGAGTGGTTCAGCTGCAGCCGGTGCGCTCTCTCCGCTCCGCAGGACGAGAAGCGCGGACTCTTTAAATACCACAAGAGATGCTCACAGCATGACGTGATCCTCCAGAGGGGGAGGAAAAGCAGAAAGGCGTGGAAATGGGCTTAGAACTAGTCTGGTTTATAAATTGTTGCTTCATGTGATCACCCAGAATCCCGATAAGTGAAATGATCAAAAAAGTGAACAAAACTCCCAGCCGATCGTGGTTTTTCATCACTGCAGTGAGGGTGCATGCTGCAGGGATCTATTTTTAGGTTTCAGCGAGGAAACCCCTCGGAGTTCAACAGGGAAATCTTCTGTGCTCTTCAGGATTTCTGTTTCATTTGTTGGCAATTTAAGAAACAAAGCCAACAAGGGCAGTGCGCCTGGCCAGGTTGTCCCGGCCATGACAACCTGTGCTGAATGTCTTCATCCTCCTGTCTGCTAACATTCAAGAAATTACAAAAATAAAGCTGCAAAGCAAATTAAAAAAAAACAAAGCAACTTAGTTCGAGCCAAAAAGTCTTCATACTTAACGGTACTTTACAAGAGTATTCACGTTACAATCACAAATATCAAAGTAATGTAATAGGATTTCATGTGACAAACCAACACAAAGTGGTGCATAACTGGGAAGTGAAAGGAATTTGATACGTTTTTAAAAATTATTTAAGAAAACATCTGAAAAGTGTGATTTGCATGTCTATTCGTCCCCTTTTACTCTAATACCCCTAAATAAAATCCTTAGTAGTCACAAGACCACCTGTGTGTAATTTAATCTCAGAATAAATGCAGCTGTTCTGTGAAAGCCTCAGAGGTTAGTGAACAAACAGCATCATAAAGACCAACGAACACAGCAGACAGGTGAGGGAGAAAGTTGTTCAAAGCAGAGTTAGGATAAAACAATATCCAAAATTTGCACATCACAGATTACTGATCAATCTGAAAATGGGCACAACTGCAAACGTATTAAAACATGGACCTCCACCTAAACTGGCAGGCTGGGCAAGGAGACCATTAATCAGAGAATCGACTGAGAGACCCATGGTTACGATGGAAGAACACTGCATATTGTTCTCAACACACCATCCCCACTGTGAAACATGGTGGTGGCAGCATCATGCTGTGGAGATGCCTCTCTTCAGTCAGGACTGGGAAGCCTGTCACAGCTGATGGGATGACTAATGGGGATACATACAGAGCAATCCTGGAAGGAAATCTGTTAAAGGCAGTAAAAGATTTGAGACTGAGGTAGAGTCTAACATTTTTAACATAGAGCCAGAGCTACAATAAAAATGGTTTAGAATGGCCTAGTCAAAGTCCAGACCTAAATCCAGCGGAGAATCTGTGGCATAAATTGAAATAGATGTTCACAGATGCTCTATATCCAAATTGACTGAACAAGAAGAATGGACCAAAAAAGAGTCTCTGGATGTTCAAAGCTGGTAGAGACCCAATAAAAACACGTACAGCATTAATTCCAGTGAAAGGCTGTTTTAAAAGTGCTCCCTAAGGGGTGCTGAATACATATGTATGAGGCCTGAAATTTACATATTCTGAGGGTTTCGCCAAAGTCGCAATAAAAATGGCTTCACAGCACCCCAGGAAATTTTCAAAACAGCCTCCACAATAACCTTACTTCATCGTAGAGGTATGAAATTCGGCACATTTGAATAACTCCCCGAGCTCTACCTAAAACTCTCTAGCAACCATGGTCTATAACAAACAGGAAGTCAGCCATGTTGAATTGAATTTGAGATTTTGACCCCAATTTTGCCATTTATAGCCTCTGTAGTTGATCAAACTCCTAGAGATTTTGATCGATCGGTTTGAAATTTGGTCCGTTGGCTCAGAGGGGATTGGGGATCTAAAGTTATCAAAATTGTGAGTTTTTGAGCATGCTGAAAGGGCAGCATGCAGAATAATGTTTTACTTTGAAAGGTCCATATTTGACCCACATCACCTAATTAATATGAAACTGTCCCCAGTGACAGATAACAAGACGGTCTAAGCTGGTCTCCAGTACTAAGTGGGTCCATCGTTGTCATCCCCTAAACAACTCTATTGCTTTACAATGTCATTTGGATCAACAGTGCCCCCTAGGAAACTACAACCGCTTTATATCCCTCATACATCATCGGATCAACACCAACTTTGGCATGCATCATCATGGGCAACTGCTGAACAAGTTGGCATGGTAAACTGATGACATCATCTTAGCCCCGCCCACTTAGAACGGGAAGTCATATGTTTCACTGGTAGATGTTCTTCTTCTACACTCTGACTCTTACAGGTTTCATCACAAATAACAAGGTGATGTAGAGTTCTTCTTTGAACTGTTACTTGGCCAGACAGTTTCGGCGTGGCAAATTTTTCCCAAACTGAATATGATTGATCTTTGTCACGTCGCAAGCAGCTCTTTTGGTTGAAATTGGAATTTGGATCAATGGCGCCCCCTAGGAAACTTCAACTGCTTTATCTCCCTTATACATTATTGCATCCACTTCAAATGCATCATCATGGACGAATGCTGAACACGTTGGCACAGTCAGTTGATGACATCATTTTAGCCCCACCGACTAACAAATAAGTGAGCCAGCTTTAATTGGGAAAGTTAGATTTCGGCCAAATTTTCAATGCTTCCCGCCAAGCCTCCAAACAGCTCTATTGGATTACGTTGGAATTTGTATAAATGGCGCCCCTTAGTAAACTTCAACCGCTTTATATCCCTCGTACATCACCGGATCCACTTCAAATATGGTATACATCATCGTGGACAAATGGTGAACATGTTGGCACATTCAATGATGACATCAGTTCAGCCCCACCCACTAACAGTCAAATGACAGCTTTTTTAGCTGACTGACCTTCTTTGACAGTGTTCAGAAGTTTTAAACTTTCTCTAATAAGGCATAATAAGAAGACATTATCAAAGCACGACAGGAAAACTTCGTTAATCCGTCGCCACCAAACAGAAGGTGAGCGCATCTTTTATCGGGAAAGTCGGATTTTGGCCAAATTTTGAACGCTTCTCACCGTAGCACCCCTGACGTGCGGAACTGAGCGGCAGCTTTGTCGGGGCCTTAGAGGTGGAGATGCTGGGTTCCCACGGTTGCCACACAGGCTAAGCGGCACTGAGCTGTGAGGGCTGCCCAATGCTGCTTGCAGCTTTAATTGTCCTTGTATTTCAAAATGATGCACCACTGTGTAATAAAAAACGCAGAAATTTGTGATGAAATTTGAAATGTGCCAAAATGTATCACAGTTCAAAGAGTACAAATACCTTTGCAGGGCATCAAGGGTTTCCAGGTTGAATGGGGTTAAAAGCCAGCTCCTTAGCAGGAAACCGGCCAATTTAAATTAAGTTTACCAATGCTGCCTAAATGAGTGGTACTTTCAGAAATGGTAGAGCTCCAAACATCCTCCTTGTCGCTGTGGCCAAAAAGCCACGTTTTTGTTTTGTCTGACCATAAGATTTTACTCCAGAGGTAATGACCTCCGTTATGGAGGTTATGTTTTTGTATTTGTCTGTCTGTCTGTTTGCAAAATATTTGTAAAAGTTATGAATGGATTTTGATTAAATATTTAGACAAGGTGCATATTAGGACAAGGAACTGATTATTCAATTTTGGTGGTGATGCAGAGCACCATCTGGATCCAGAATTTGTTTGAAGGTTTCGTTATGATTGCCAGAACAGGGTGCACAATTGGAATCCCCACATGGTTACTTACCCTGTCAGCAGTTGATATGCAATGGCCTTGGTGGAGGTCTGCACTCTTTGTGTGCTTATCTAATTTTTTCATGTGAACAGCTGCAAATTCCAGTCAAGCTTGAAGGTTGTGATTAAAGAGCTGGTTGGCAGCCTCCAAGTCCATGTTGAGTTTAAATTTGCTTCACTGTGGACAGTGTGGGTTTTCCTGAAGTTTCCAGTCATTCTCAGTGGTTCCTTGGGTTGTTCTTGAACATCCTACTTGATTTCCTTTCATATGAATGCGACAGTGTGTTTAGAATGCATAAAGGAGGCTGATATTAAAACTTCAAACCAAGTCCTACTGGTAATTTAGGGTCTATCAAGAGTGCACCGATCTATCAGCCCCAATTTCCTTCATTTTGGGTGATCGGTTGATACTTAAATGTGAATTACTACTTAACTACCTCTGTAAAGGTCTGAAAATCAGCCACTGTCTCCTTTTGCTCTGCCATGAGAGGGCTAACTGATAGACCCCTCCACATGGTCAGGTCTGCATATGCATTTAAAACAAGTTTGTATTGTTTCACTGGTATTTCTCACTGTTTTTCCATTAAATAAGATGGGACCATTGAATGTTTACTGTGACCTTATAAAAGCTGACAGTTTCAGTTATTTAAAAAAAAAAAAAATCGGTATCAGCCAAAATCTGAATCAGCAGATCAGGCTTTTTAAAGACCGGTGATCGGCCAGAAAACTGCAGTCGGTGCACCCCTAGGAACTATGCTTAAAATCTGGCACAGTGGTAGGAAACAGACAATTAAACAGGAGTGGTCAAATATGTAAATTTTGCCACAAGCTTGTAGATGGCTGCAAAAAGAATGTAGATAAGGTGCAGTAGCTAGGGGACATCTAACAATTATCAGTGTCATAATATTGATCATGTGTCCATAGAGAAAAAGGCATAAAAGGTTCAAACTTAAGCTACAACGTCTTGTTAATAACACCACTAAAGGTGTATGCTGTATGATCGATCCATCCATCCATCCATCCATCCATCCATCCATCCATCTGAGAGACAACTGAAAAAGCTTGTTAATGGGTTTTAAATTGAAAACTAAAAAATGAAAAGTCAAGAATTAAGTATTTTAACATATTTAACATGTTTTATTCAATAAATCAGTTAAAGAGCAGCAAACCGAATGATCATCCACCAGGCCTTCCCTTTGCTGAAATGTCTGTCAGTTTAACAAATGTCCGCATATTTACAGTGTTGGCGGTTCTTCTTCTTTGAGTTTTAAAGTTAAAAAGAAATTAATAATATTAATTCAAAAACAGCAATATTAATATTGCTGTTTTTGGCTGAACATTTAGAAAACCTGTCTGGCAATGTGAGATAACATGTCGCTGAAACAGACTTTATCTCCGTGACATTTTCTGCATTGCTTCCACTGAAGAGCACACAGTATTTCAGGAGGAGGACTGTGTTGGATCTCCTGAAACTTTGGTTGAAAATTTGGCAGGAAATCTGACAGACCTGTTGTACAAATATCCAACAATGTGGGGAGCTGGTGAAAACAATAAAACCAGAAAAGAAAGAAATAGGCACAGCGGAGCTCAATAAATAATGGCCAAAGAAAGAAACAGGTTCATTCTGCCAAGACATCGACCCAGTGTTTGACATCGGGAACGCGCCCTTATCACTATTCTCCCTCCAACCGTTCCAATCGATGATCCTACATTTGCGCCGTCTGACAGTCGCAGGAAAATGCTGCCTATCCTGCGATGCATACTGTAGATAAACGGGAGTCGGTTCACGTTTGGCTGAGTCTGAGCTGTCACTCAGAACTGCACGGCACTGGGCGGGATGTCAAACATGGACGGGTCAAACTGCTGCCCCTTGAAAGGTGAACCTTCTGCATCCCAGCCCTTCTTCAGCATCTCGTGCACCTTCTAGGAACAAACAAAAACACAACTACAGGTTATCCTAAAACTGATTGAACTGAAATCTGATTAGAGCGAAATAAAGCTTATGTCAGCAACAGCGACAACTCAAAGTATACATTATGCACAAACGATAAAAACCTAGATTGTTGCGATTGTTGATTATTCTACAAAATTCAACCATAAGCAACTAGGTTGAGAGTGACATTAGGAGAAATTTGCAGGCGGCTGTTTTTGGTAGAAAATTCACATCAGGCACCATCACGTGGTGCAGATAGAACATCTGTACGGCAAGGGCAGCAGGAGGTGGAGTAGATTTGCTTCCAGTAAAAAGTTTACATGCTTTCATCATCTGCATGAATGTCGTTTTAATTTGGGGGCTTTTAATGAAACATTTAAACCGTCCTTTATCCAGGTTGGAATGACAACCAAAGAACTGTAAAAATAAGAATTGGGCGAGCAAGTCAGAATTTGTGGATTTTTCTCAAAAAATTTTTTTCATAAATGCATAGACATCCACTGATTTTTGGTTAAATGATAGAGCTCAGTTAAACTGGTTGGTTCTGAAGCACAGTTCATGATTTTTTGTTAAACAGGGTTGAGGTCAAGGTCAGCTTTGTCTATTCCAGCCCCGGTTTTCACGTGTTTAGGATCATTTTCCTATTGGAAGACTCATATGTGTCCAAGTTTCAACAGTCCAAGAGTGGGTCTCTGGCAGTGAAACAGACCCTCAGCATAATGCTACCTCCACCATGCTTGACGATTCGTGTGCCTAGGTTTTAAATCTTGGCCTTGAATTTTCCAAACATGCATCTTGTCAGTGTGGCCAAAAAGCTCAATCATTGCCTCAGAAAATAACCGTTTACTAGTTCGTTTGTTACTGTTGCAGTAATGTCCCCGTCTTCATGTCTCTGGCCTTGTTATATTGGTCTTTTTGTAATTGTCTAGTGGTAAGTGCGATTTGCTGAAATTAAGTCAATAATGCAAACATTCTTGTTTCCCCCCTTTTGTAGAGCGAATTTGCCACTGACACGGAAAGGCAACCAGTCCCACCATGTTTGCCAGGGCTGCAAGGACAGGATACAGTAAATACATAACAGTGGGGGTGAATGGGTATATTTGAGCCTGGATGTATACTTTTGATCCTTAGAGAGAATCCAAAACATGTCCAAACTTGTAGACTCAATTCTTGTTTTTGAAACTTCATTAATGATGTTCATCAAATCATCAGTCCACTTTCAAAAAGAAAAGATTGGAATGTTTCCTTAAAAGGTGCAAAATTAATATATTGTAACTTCTGTCATATTTCTGACATCGGTTTACATTCACTATGGGACAATGGACCATGAAACGTGTTCATGTTAACCTGCTCCCTCACCATTTCGTGACTCTGTGGCTTTCCCTGCTGCTTCTGGTGATAGTCGAAGGTGAGCCTGTCCAGAACGGCGTGCTCATCCTCATCAACCGTTGCCATGGAGCGCTCGCGGTTTATCTGGTTGATGTCAATCTCCTTTTCACCTTTCAGCACTGCGTTCCACCAGACCTCGGAGGTCTTGTTGAGAGACAGCTGCGGGTGCAACACAACGAGTGGTCAGCTTAGCTAGTATGCAACATTATTAAGTCGTGTGAACGCTGCGTAAGAGAACTTACAAGCACGCACTTCCCAGGCTCCAAACTCCACAGAGATTCTTCAGTGTTTATCTTGTGTGTGAACTCTCCCTCCATCAGCGTTTTCTCCTCCGTTCCATCCCTCACACCCACTCGCAGGCTGCCGCTCTGCAGACCAACGCTGACCTGAGGACGGCAGCGGCTGCAGTCAGCACACCGACAGGCAGAGTCTAGCCCTGTCAGGGGGTTGAATATGCCGTGCTCACCTGTCTGCCCTTCACAACCGTCTTGGGCACAAACACGCGGACCTCCACGTCGGTGTAGTCCTGGGACCAGCTGTAGTTTTCCCTCACGGCTCCGTTGTAACTGTCGGGGTTGGACTGGAACTCATTCTGAGCTCTGAAGCACAAATTTACACAAACACAGCAGACAAAAAAAACTTAAAAGGCAATAATTTTTTAGTTTTCAAATGATTCTGTGAGGACGATCTCACATTGCTTCATTGCTCTTCAAATGTTACCTTTCATGTCATCTCAACGCCTTGTTAAAACTAAACCCGAACAATTAGCCTTCAACACATCTAGACGCCCCAGTCTGAAAGATATACACAGGGGGACGTTACTGAGCTTTAGCAGTCTGTGAGCAAGCATTCTGAAAGCTCAAGCTGACATTTCAGCCTTTGACTGGTGTAGATGTTAGGTGGCATCTTGCCCACCTCAAAAGGCATTTCTACTTGTTGTAGCATATTCCTACCACCTGGGGGCAGTGTAAGATGACAAAGCGCTTTCAGAAGCTTTAGGTTTTCCACAGAAAAGAAAGATTGTGGCAACTTCAGGTTTTTACATTCCTTCAGGGTTCATTTGGACATGCCTTGAAGAGAAACACACACTAGGAAAGATATTCATCATTCACATTAGTAAATTATTGTCTTTATAATAATTATATAATATATTTATATAAAATGATGGAGAAAGGGTTAGTTAAAATAAGTAGAGCTTAAGCTCATACCTAAACAGTCACTTGGGCTTTGTGTCTGAAGACTGAACTGTCTGTTTTTTGTTTTCTTTTTTTTTTTTATTGCAACTGACCGAAAGAAATGAAAGAAATGAGAATCATGCAACACTGAGAAACACAAAAAGCGAAAGGCAGCAGTTGAACATGTGTGATCTTCAGCAGCAGGACTGAAGCTTCTTGCATTAATTTAGCTCAGAAAGCTCACAACAAATTGGTGCAGCTCAAAGTGAGTGGGGAAGATTTATGAAAGAGTGACAGGAGAAAGCCAATGTTGAAAGAAAGCCAGGAATAAGACTGCAGTTTGTCCCCGGCCATGCAGGGGACACAGCAATCACGTAGAACAGTACATTTAAAAAGATATTTTTTATTATTGAGAGCAAAATGTACCAGAGTCAAATTTCTGGTTTGTCTGTATAAAGCTGATTCTGATAAAGAAAGGTTTGTTGTTGTCAAACTAAAAGACCAAAGTGCAAAAAAAAGGAGCTTCATAGCTGTCCAGTGTGAATTTGACTGCGATCTGTTTCCACTGCTCCAACATTCTGGCTCATGCTGCTTTTAATAAACATGAACATGATGTTCTGCAGGGCTGGACATGAGCCCGCTGCACATGCAATTAGGATCACATGTGTTAGCTGGCACATCGGTGGATACTCACTTGTCTGCTGATGCTGTACAGTTGGCTGCTGCTTCACTTCCCTGAGCTCCTGGTCCACTGCTGCTGCTACCAGCTTGAGATCTCACAGGAGCATCTGAGACAGCAGGAGTGGAAACCTGGCCTTCATCTGGGGGAGCGCTCTCCATCTGTGATGGCTCTGGGCTACTTTTCTCTTGCGTTGCCTCACAGGGCACAGAGGCGACCTCCAGCTCCTGGGCTGCTGGAGGAACACGTGTACTCTCCTCCCTCATCTGTTGCTCGCTCAGCGCTCTCTCTCTGTCGTGCTCGGCCAGCTTCTCAAACATCCTAAATGTCTAAAGAGAGAATGAAAGATCAACAGAGCATATGGCCTGATGGACCGGTAAAAGAAGTGATGAAGCTTCTGTGAAATTTTGTTAGGATTAAAATTGCAATCAACTGTCTTCAGAAGTCACCTAGTTATTGAATAGAGTCCTTTAACCTCAGTATGAGAGTCAGCTTTGGGAAAAACTGCATGCCCATTCACTTAAACTGACAAGCTAGGCAAGGAAAAGCATTAATCAAAGCAGCTGCCAAGAGGCTCAAAGGAACTTTGGAGGAGCTCGACAGCTTCAGCTGAAGAATCTGTTAATAGGACAACTATTAGTTGTGCATTCCACAAATCTGGCATTTATGGAAGACTGGCAAAAAGAAAGCCATTGTGGATATAAAGCCAGAAGAAGTTTTGCTGCAATCTGCCACATGCCATGTAGAGTAAACAGCAAATATATGGAAGAAAGTGCTCTGGTAAGATGAGAGCAAAGTTGAACCTTTTGGCCCACATTCAAAATGCCATGTGTGGCAGATAACTAAGACTGGACATCATCTGGAACACACCATCCCCACAGTGACACATTGTGGTGGCAGCATCATGCTGTGGGGATGCATCACTTCAAGCAGGAAGAGCAAAGCTGGTCAGAGTTAATGAGAAGAAGGCTGGAGCTAAATCCAGAGCAATCCTGGGAGAAAACCTGTTAGTGGCTGAAAAAGACCAGCAGGATGATGACCATGCAGCCAGAGCTACAATGGAACGGGTTAGATCAGACCATATTCATGTGTTAGAATTAAGGCAGCACAATATCTTGTTAATATATCATCATTGCAATATCAGCGTGTGCTTCAATCAGATTGCAAAGGACTGTTTGGAGTACAATAGTTGTTGGCTAATATATTCCAGGAGTTATGAACTTGAATTTTTCATGCTAATGTAATATTTAGCTGCTCACACCAGATACAAATGACATTGCAGAAAAGGTCAAAGGGTCACAGGGTGATGGAAACACAGATGAGAAAGACAGGAAAAGAGAAAAACAAGCATACATCTCACTAGACACCATCATTGAATTACCCACCAATATTATCGCCTTCGCAAGATTTTCTAATATCCTGCAGCCCTAGTTAGAATGGCCTAGTCAAAGTCCAGTCCTTCCACTTCACAATTCTGCAATACTTTGTTTAAGTCTATCATGTAACATCACAATTAAATACAGTCAAGGTTATCATTGTAAAATTGTAGATTTTTTTCCAAATAACTAGGGACCGACTAAGTTTCAATAAATGAAACTTTACAAGTAAAACATATATGTAAATCCTTTCCAAATAACTTGAATAGAATGGAAATTATTTGCACACTTTTAACAATATTTTCACAATCAATAAAAACAATTTATTAAAAAATAAAAAAAAGAAGTTTGTGTTGAATATTTCCGAAAATATCTGATGGACTGTAATTTAGTTTCATTAACTTCAGAGAGTCTTCCAGGTGGCTGTTGCCATGGCGCCTGTAGACCCAGCAGCTAACATACTGACAACCTTCACCTTGAGCACCATCTTCTCCGCCACTCCCGGGGGGAAGCCCATCCTGTCGTTAGGACCAGACAGCAGCCGATAAAAGTCCGTTTTTCGGTACAAAAAGCCAAAGTAGACCTGCAGAAAGTCCTGAATGTTCCCAACGTGCTGGATGATCCCCAGCAGAGCGTTGTCGTACATTTCTGTCATCATCATCGGCGACGCCATCCCACCTTCTAATGATCCAGCCTGTCAACAAACCTGAAGAGTATTCAAACCGACAGACAAGCGCCGTCAGGACAGAGAACTTCGATAATAACTGGGACGAAATGAGCTTTACGAATGTTGAATTTCCTCTTTCCAGAACAATACAGCTACTTCCGGTTATTGGGTTTCAAAATAAAAGGCCAGTGTTCTCCACAAACACAAGCATTCCCAGGCCAGAAGTCATGATGTAGTCCCTCCTTTGAGTTCTGGGCCTGCTCCCAGTGGGATGTTCCCAGAAAATCTCCAAAAGGAGGCGGCCAGAAGGCACCCTGAGAGGTTGTCCGTACCAGCTAAACTAACTCCTTTTGACTTTTTAGTAAAAGCATTTTTTTTCTTACATAAAACAGAAAAGAAACCAAACCTAAATCACACCCACTCCAAAGCAGACACCTTTACGAAAAATGAGAAAATAAGGAGGGAGAGCTGTACATATTTGACTCTAATAAATATAAAAAGCAAAATACCTTTTACCTAGTAGAGTAAACCCAATACAATAGAGACACGTTTTGATTTTTTTTTCGCAGCATTTGTTTTGCTCATGTACTAAAGGATAGTCAGTATAATTATTAAGTAGTTCATATTTTCCATGACTGACTCATAAAAATATTGCTAAAATTACAACTAGACAATCTTTTGGAAAAATAAATAAATTGATTGTATATTCAGTGCTGTTCCAATATAATGGTAAGATCAGTTTCCTAGTTTTTAATTTATGTCTGGAACAGCTGTTGCAAAAACAGTATAAATGCAAACAACAAAATCAACATAACAACAGCAAAAAAATATTCCAACAGAAAAAAAACAGTTATGGCTTACACACGTGTGACATATTTATCTGTGCCCACCATCACTATCAACTGATGACGACCTCACACATTTCTTTAGATTGTACAATGATGTTCCGTGGCACAGTGTCAGTCAATAAATCAGTTTTTAGAGCACAGATTAGTTTATAATCTGCTAAATTAACTATTACATTCACTAAAGGAAAATAAGCTATATGAAAATCTTGTCTTGGCAAAAATACTTTTGACTTTTGAGAAAGAAAATATTTTCAGCATCTCAACAGAGAGTTATGGGGACAATGAAGGGACATGAAATGTTTTTAGGTTAAACTTTATATGAAAAATAAAGTCATATTTCACTAAATTGTGTTATTTTTAACTCACAGTGTTTTACTAACTGAGTTTATTTTTATCAATAGCAAAAATATATTCTTAAAAAATGTTTAAACTTCCGATGTTTTTTTTTTATATTAGTTTAGTTTTTACTAGTTTTAAAAAGGTTTTATATTTTGGTAACAGTTTTTAACGTGCTTTATTTTGGCACTTCCTGTTGGTACATGTTCTCTTCAGTCCGATGGAAACACAAAATCACTTGTTAGTTCCAGCTCCAGGTTGGCACTACAGCTGGAGGAATGTACAATTATTACATTTTTCACGAGCTTTAAATCACAGCGTCAACAAACGGTTTCGCTGTAGCTTTTTAAGTGTTCCCGGGTCAAATCATTTATTGCGATTTATTTGTAGGCTCTTTTTAAATTTTAACGTTGCGGAAACATGGCGGCGTCCTTGAGCAGCTCGGGGAGCGCGAGGCTGATGGTAAGGAAATAAATATAAAGTAAAATGTTTGGAATATTTAAAAGTAACATCTGTTGTAATCTAATTCATCTAATTACTTTTTAGTCTGTATAATGTGCTCATCGAATCTCAGCGTTACCACAGACCAAGTGTAATTATGTCTACTTAGTTGTTTAATAACTGTATGGCTAAAAATGTCTTTAGATTTCGAATACATTTTTTCCTTAGTCGATTTAGCCGCATCCTCTGTTCTTAATCAATAAAATAAAAAAACAGAAAAATAAATAAATAGCGTATGTTTGTGTAAAGTAATTATTCCTAAAAATAGTCAATGTAAAATCGCTAATCACGTCCACTATTCAGAATAGTTCTATTACATTTGTTTTTGCACTTAATGAAAAGAAAAATAATAATAATTTCATCTTATTGCCTAAAAACCTTAAACAACTTTTATTTTAACAGCTCATTTAATCTAAGACATTCAATATTATCTTATTACTGGGTGAAAATTAGCCTGTAGGGCTAAATCTAACGTTTCTAAATGAAGGGATGATGTGTGCATGTGGATTGTTGTCCCCGTTAAACACATAAATATCAAAGGTTCTGCAGATATTTTGCCTCTTTCAATTGTCAGGGTTAAATGCTGTTTGAGTTAAGCTTTTGTTCCGCCAAGGTTTTATCCCTGGGTGTTAAATCTGTTATATGGGTGTGGATCTTTTGTTAGACTCAATAAAATACACTGCCGTTCAAACGTTTTAGATACACTTTCTCACTTAATGGGTCTCCTTCTTTTCATGACTATTTACATTGTAGATTCTCACCAAAGGCAACAAACCTGTGAATAAACACATGGAATTATGTAGTAAACAAAAAGTGTGAAATAACTCAGAAATTTTTTAGATTTTAGATTCTTCCAAACAGCTGCTCTTTGCTCTGATTACTGCTTTGCTTTCTTGGCGATCTCTCCATGATCTTCATGAGGTGGTTCCCCTGAAATGGTTTTCCAGGGAGTTTTAAAAGAACTTCTTAGAGGTTCATTGAGAGATGACCAAAGGTTAATATTTCAGTCATCACAGCAAAGGGCGCTACTGTAAGGAATCTAAAATATAAAACATATCTGAAGTTCTTCTACAACTTTTTGTTTGCTACATAATTCCACATGTGTTCATTGACAGTTTTAATGCCTTCAGTGAGAATCTATGTTCAATGGAAATAGACAGAAACATAAAGAAAACAATGAAATGGGAAAGGCATTCTAAAACCTTGGACCGGTAGTGTATCTTTAAGCTGAACATTGCAGAGCCACCTTTGGCACATGTTGGCAGCACTCATATTTACAGCTGTTTAGCTTCTTCAGAGACCTAGGTCCTTGTCCTTTAACTTAAATGTGATCCAGACTGCATGGAGGACATATTAGTCTCGCTGATACTATTTTTTTTAAGACGCTGGATGTTTGGCTTTGTTTTTCAATTATGGTGTATGAGCGTCTGAAGTTCCTTCTGTTTTGACTTAGTACAGACTGATTCCACTTCCTTAGTTAGGATCATAACACTCTTTCTGTACTCATCTTGAACCTTGGCTGGGTTCCTATGATGTTTTTTTTCAGGCTGCTTTGGCCCGATCTAGTGTGCTGTATAACTCCTTTGAAAGCAGAAGCCTCCATGTAACTGCAGTGTGCTGCAAGGTAAACACTGTCATCCACGTACCCTGTTGATTTACGTGTCTTTCCCCTATTGAAACATATTATAGCCCTTTTTTTAAATTTAATTTTTTACTTTACACAATTTTCTGCGGTCATAATGAAATGCCAGGTACATGCTTTTGTCAAACTCCAGCAAAGTTATGTTACCTGGAATTCATTTGCTTTTTTTCTGATTTCTCTCATTGGTTGTGAGGGAGTTGTGCCGACACACTGTTTTACTGTCTCACTCTCTTGTTCTTTGCAGAACCGGGCTGCTCGGATCCGAATCGGTAAAGGCGACAAACCACTGACCTACGAGCAAGCGCATCATCCTCATCAAATTGCCCACCGCAAAGGATGGCTGTCTCAACACACCAGTGAGCATGGCTGAAGAAAGGCCCAACGCTGGTTTATAGCATAAATCCACATACTAAAACTACTGAAATACAAACTGAAAATAGGTCCACCTGAAATGGCACCAGGACAATTCAACTCTTAGCCAATTCACCGCCCAGTTTCTTTCCATTAGGTCCTTCCTACTTCCAATTGGTTCTCAAGTGCTCAAGTAATCATGTATCAGTTTATCCTCTTGGTAGTTAGGTGTTTTCAGGGTTTATTGAGATAAAAAGCCATAAAATGAGCAAATCTAATACACACTGCTCAAAAACATAAAGGGAACACTTAAATAACACAATATAACTCCAAGTAAATCAAACTTCTGTGAAATCAAACTGTCCACTTAGGAAGCAACACTGATTGATAATCAGTTTCACATGCTGTTGTACAAATGGAAAAGACAACAGGGGGAAATCTTTGGCGATTAGCAAGACACACTCAATAAAGGAGTGGTTCTGCAGGTGGGGACCACAGACCACTTCTCAGTACCTATGCTTTCTGGGTGATGTTTTGGTCACTTTTGAATGTTGGTGGTGCTTTCACACTCGTGGTAGCATGAGACGGCCTCTACAACCCACACAAGTGGCTCAGGTAGTGCAGCTCATCCAGGATGGCACATCAATGCGAGCTGTGGCAAGAAGGTTTGCTGTGTCTGTCAGCGTAGTGTCCAGAGGCTGGAGGCGCTACCAGGAGACAGGCCAGTACACCAGGAGACGTGGAGGAGGCCGTAGGAAGGCAACAACCCACCAGCAGGACCGCTACCTCCGCCTTTGTGCAAGGAGGAACAGGAGGAGCACTGCCACAGCCCTGCAAAATGACCTCCAGCAGGCCACAAATGTGCATGTGTCTGCACAAACGGTTAGAAACCGACTCCATGAGGATGGTATGAGGGCCCGACGTCCACAAATGGGGGTTGTGCTCACAGCCCAACACCGTGCTGGACGCTTGGCATTTGCCAGAGAACACCAGGATTGGCAAATTCGCCACTGGCGCCCTGAGCTCTTCCCAGATGAAAGCAGGTTCACACTGAGCACATGTGACAGACGTGACAGAGTCTGGAGACACCGTGGAGAGCGATCTGCTGCCTGCAGCATCCTTCAGCATGACTGGTTTGGCAGTGGGTCAGTAATGGTGTGGGGTGGCATTTCTTTGGAGGGCTACACTGCCCTCCATGTGCTCGCCAGAGGTAGCCTGACTGCCATTAGGTACCGAGATGAGATCCTCAGACCCCTTGTGAGACCATATGCTGGTGCGGTTGGCCCTGGGTTCCTCCTAATGCAGGACAATGCTAGACCTCATGTGGCTGGAGTGTGTCAGCAGTTCCTGCAAGATGAAGACATTGAAGCTATGGACTGGCCCGCCTGTTCCCCAGACCTGAATCCGATTGAGCTCATCTGGGACATCATGTCTCGCTCCATCCACCAACGTCACGTTGCACCACAGACTGTCCAGGAGTTGCGGATGCTTTAGTCCAAAGGGCTGGAGGAGATCCTTCTGAGACCATCCTCCCTTCTCATCAGGAGCATGCCCAGGCGTTGTTAGGGAGGGCCCCTACAGGCACGTGGAGGCCACAAACCCCAAAACTGACCTCATTTTGACTTGTTTTTTAAAGGGCATTACATCAAAGTTGGATCAGCCTGTTATGTGTTTTTCCACTTTAATTTTGTGTTGACTCCAATCCAGGGCCCCCATTGGTTAATAAATTTGATTTCCATTGATGATTTTTGTGTGATTTTGTTGTCAGCACATTCAACTTTGTACAGAACAAAGTATTCAATGAGAATATTTCATTCATTCAGATCTAGGATGTGTTATTTGAGTGTTCCCTTTATTTTTTTGAGCAGTGTCTATAATTGAATTGAATAGTATATTATTTTCTGGAGATTTTGCCCTACATCTTTCTTTTTCATTTATTTTGTTTCTGGTCCTGTTAGGTCCAGTGACTTTTGTGAAATATGACAGAATAACACCCAGATCCAACCAAAATAGCTCTAAGTGACCTCCTGCAGACCCTGATTTCCTTACAGTAGACTGAGTGAATTACTTTCAGTTGTTTGCTGTCTAAGCAGGCAAGAAACGTCCCATGGAAAAGGTTTCCATTTTATTGCCAAAAAATGTCACGTTCAAAATGACCGAAACTATAAATGCATAAAGTGGTGAAGGGATTAAATCCTCACCCCCTGAAACATGTTTACATTTCGGAATTGTGTTGTTCCTATATGTAATTCCCATACTCTGCCCTCTACAAGCAGCTAGCGGCAACTTCACAAGTTCTGAGATGATGTGAAATATGTTTCCAGATGAAAGGATCTATAAAAAAATTTAAACAGGTTGGAATGCTTCTATTTTAGGTAGTTCTATACCACATAAACCTTAAGTCTGTTCGAGGTGTCAATAATCTCAATTTTTTGGAAACAAAATGATATCAATTGTTTCTAAACAAAGATTTGCTGCCTTTTCTGATATTTGCTGCAACATTTAAATATTTAAGTTTGTTGTAGCAAAAAATAGAATTTTAACAACAATATAAACTGTAATATCATGGCAATATAAACTACAAGGAAAAGAAGGTCCTTGGAAAAACGCTTATCCTTCCATTCATTCATGGCTCCTTTAATTTTTAGCCTAGCCTAGTCCAACACATTTCTTGCAGAGCTCCTATGTTTCAGTTTCACTCTCCCCGTCTCACTCTGACAGGTAACCTCAAAGGAGTGGAGGGGGCGGCCGAGAGAACTGTGGAGGATGTCTTTATCCGGAGGTTCATGTTCGGGACCTTCCACGGTTGCCTGGCCAACGAGGTTGTGATCAAGCGGCGTGGAAACATGCTCGTTGTGTGCGCTCTGATGCTACAGAAGCTGCCGCCTCAGAAGTTTTATTTTTTGGGCCCAAAATTCCGAGTCCCGCTTTTCCCCCCCTTCTATAAATTCCCAGTAAAAGCAGATATTAAGATCTGAGGTAAAACGTGTACCCAATTATCTCTGACAGAAAATAAAATTTTTCCCCCTTTTTCTGTTTTTCTTTAAAAAAAGGTTTTTTTAAATAAAAGTTAAGGAAAAGAGTAAAGGGGCATTTTAACATAAAAAAAAGCTTTTGATCTTTCCCTTTAAAATTAATTTTTCATCTTTTTAATTTATGTCTGGAGCATAGAACCCACTATCATGGCATCTATGTTAGGTCAAAATTTCCAGACTGAGATAATATCAGTTTTTCCCTTTTTTTAAAGTTTTAAAAAAGAGAAAGTTCAAAAATTTTTGCATCGAAATGGGTAAAAGATTTTTTTTGGAAAAAGATACCGATGCGGGTTTTAATTGTGGGAAAGGAGGGGAGTAAAAGAAGGGGATAACAAAGAAAACATAAATTTCCGTTGTTAAAATAAACCTTTTAAAAAATATGGGCAATAATTATTTGGAAACCCTTTTTTGCGTCACCCCCCAAAAAATAAATTTTTTTGACAAAAGTTTTTTTGGGAGAAACCAAATTGGGTTTTTCAGATCTTTCGGGCTTTTTTTTTGCTTGACAAATTTTTTATTCATTTCAAAAAGGAGACAAGAGTTTTGAATGGGAAAAGTTTTTCCGCATTATTGGGATGCTGCTGCACGTAGCTGCGGCCCCTAAGGTTTTGTGGTGCCTGTCGCCCCGGGGGCAATCCCCGAACCCGGGGTGGCACCGGCCCTTTAAAGGGGTGCTTTCCCGCCCGAAGAAAGGGTTCCTATTTTGGGGTGGTTGGTTGTGGGATTTTCCGAGGCGGGTTTACGGGCTTTTGGCAGAGGCAAAAACCCCCCTTTTTGGGGGGAGGATTTGGTGAGGGCCCTTGGGGGAAGGACACCGGGTTTGGGCCCCGAAGCGGGTTTTTGGGAACCGTCCGGCGCCAATTTTAGGAGGAGAAGCAAGGGCCCTTTGCCGAACTTTAAAGTTTGGGGGGGGGAGGGTGCTGACCCCCGACGGGGAAAATTATCGGGCAGGTGGAAGGAGTACTTTTGAGGATCTTCCCCAAATCCTGCCCTCACCCCTCCTTTTTGGGGAAAAAAGAGGGGTGGGGACTCGGGGTTTGGGTCTTTCAAATCACCCCGGCTTTAAGTCACCCAGGTGGTTAAAAAGCCCCCGCGTTGGGAAGGGTTTAAGGGGTGGCTGAGATTTTCCCCCCCCCGATACCTCAAATCTCTTGGGTGTTGGGGGCTGTCATGGTTTTGGCACCCGGGTCTTTTAACATTGCCCTGGCGGTCGGGGACCCCGTCCTTGGAACTGGCAGACTTGGGGGGGGTGGTCCCCCCTTTATTTAAAAAGGGTTTTACCGGGGGGGTTTTGTTCCCCCCTACAGGGGGGTCACCCTCCTCAGCCCCCTGGTTTTTGGGGCCCCGCCCCGGGGTTTTGGGGAGGAGATCCCCGGGCCATGTTTCCCCCGGCCCTTTAGGAGGAGCAGTGTGGTTTCGTCCCGGCCGTGGAACACGGGCCAAGCCCCTTAAAAAAAACCCCTACAGGGTAACTCAAGGGGGTTTAAAGGGGTTTGCCAAACCGATTAATGGTTTTTGTGGACCCGGAGGAAAGGGATTGGGCTGGTCCCCCCGTGTTTCCTTGGGGGGGGGGGGGGGCCCCGGGGGAAAAGGAACCGGGGGCCCTTTTTTAGGGGGCCCTCCGGTCCCCGTAAAGGCCCGGGGCAGGAGTTTTTTCGCCATGGCAAATAATTTGGGGACCTGTTTTCCCGGTGCAGTTGGGGTTGGGATGGTGCCCTTTTTCACCGGGCCTTTTTTCATAACCCTTTTAATGGACAGGATTTCTAGACGAAACCCAAGGGGCCTGAGGGGGTTTGGTTTTTTGGGGGGAGGGGGTTTCATCTCTTCTTTTTGGGAGATGACGGGTCCTGGGTGGCCCCCCCCTTTGCCCAAAACGTAACATTAGGCCCCTGGGGCAGTTTCCCCAAACCGAGTGTGAAGGGGGCTTGGGAAAGGGAAAATTAGCTCCTCCAAACATAGGCCCCCGGGACTCCCACCCGGGAAAAAGGTTGGTCCCCCTTTCCCCTTCAAAGGGTTTAAGGGGGGGTTCCTGCCTTTAAGTGAGGAGTTCAAGTACCCCGGGGTCTTTTTCACAGGATGGGGGAAAATGGGAGCGGGGGCCCTCAAAGCACGGGTGGGTGGGGGCTGGGGCCCAAATAATTTGGGGCGCTGTTGCAGGGCCCTTGTGGTGAATTTAAGAGACTGAGCCCAAAATGAAACTTCGATTTTTCGGGCGGGGTTAAAGTTCCTTTCCCCCACCTATTGGGGCCCTAAAAATTTGGGTCCCGACCGAAAGAAAGAGGGATCCCGGGAAAAAAAGCGGCCCGAAAAGAGCTTCCCCCGTAGGGGGGCCCGGGGACGCCCCTTGAGATAGGGTTTAGGAGCTCGGCCCTCCCAAGAGGGGCTCGGAAAGAGCCCAAATGCTTTCCCCCACCCTCGGAGGAAACCAGTTGAGTGTGGCTCGGGAATCTATACCGGGTTTCCTCCTGGGCGCCCAATCCTCGGGAAGTGTTCCAGGCACGTCCCAAAAAGGGAGGAGGCCCCGGGGACGCCCAGCCAAAAGTTGGTAGGGACTGTTTTCTTGCGTGTTCTGGGAACGCCTTGGCCTTTCCCCCCCGGAGGGGCTGGAGGAGGGGTCTTTTTGGGGGAGGGACGGGTTTGGGGGGTCCCCTTTCCGGGGTTGCCCCGGGTCCCGCGGGCCGGGCCCCCATCAAAAAACGGGGGAAGAGGAAAGAGTACCCAAAAATTTTCATTGCTTTTAGATTTTTTTTGCCCCAAAATGAAAAAATGAATTTTTAAAAAGTGAAAAAGCTTTGTTAGATAAAAAATTGGGTTTACTTTATTTAAAAAGTTTTGGGCCCTTTTGGGGTTCCCAAATTTATGTGGGTGTAGTCTTTTTCATCAGGAGAGGTGAAGCAGTCAGAGAGTCTAGCTGAAATCTCTCTAGAGTTTAACTACTTTAACCAACAGAAAAAGATTTTAGAATTTTTTGTTTCAGTCAAACTGAGTTTATTTTATTATCAATAGCACAAATATCAGTCCAAGTAAACATATTGAACTTTCCAAGTTTTTATCGGTTCTAAAAATGGATTCGACTTCTTTTCAAAATATGAAAAAAGCTTTTATTTTCTTACATCCTTTTGTGTTGAGATGGGGTAACTTTTTTTTCTTTCTTTTTTTTTTTATCACCAAGCAAAAATAAATATACCATGAAGGGCCAAAATGCGAAAAATTAAAAAACTCTTTCAAACCCGGATGGGCCCTTTACATGAAATTAAAAAACCTTAAAAAGAGAAATTAATGGCCCCTTTAAAAAAAAAGCCCGAAAACTGGTTCCCGGGTTTCCCAAAAAAACCCAAGGCTTTTAAAAATATTTTATTGTCTCATTTTTTGGGAATGGGTTTTCCTTCAAGGAAAATCATTTCAGCCCTCCTCAACCTTTGGGAGTAAAATGGTTCACTGGAAAAACTTTCTTCTAAGAACTTTAGGCCCAAGATTTTAAGGGGGCACAGGGCCCTCCAAAACATCTAGGGAAATGGTTGGGAAAGGGGGCTGCCACCAGTGCAGACATTTCTCAACATTTACAGTAAATAAGGTTTGTTTTTTACATCCACAAGGGAACTGAAGACAAATGGCCAAAGACCTTTTTTACAAGAAAGGGAAAAAGAAATCTACCCTTTGGTTCAAGAAACTTTTGGGTAGGGGACAAATTTTTGATTTTGGGTCAGAGCTTTTTTTTTGACCTGAAAATCTCCTTATCAGCCCCACTGAGACTACAGTTGGGATTTGACCCAGAAGTTCGTATCTTTCAAGTTGGAGAGAATCAACACTGGAAATGCTCAGCCTTCACATGAACCTTATGTATTTAATAATGAAGGTATTTTTAAAATTTTAATTTTTTTAATAAAACTTTAACGTAAAAAGAAAAAATGTAAAAAAACACAGCCAAAATTTAGCAAACCCCCCAGATCCTGGGGAGTTGAGTTTTTTATTTCCCTTTTTGTGTATTTTTGGGCCCCTTTCTTTTTTTTGCCTTTCTTTGTTCTTTTGGTCTTGCTTTTATTTCCCTATTCTTATTTTATGTAGGCATTTTCCTTATTAGTTAATTTTTTTGTTTTATTCTAGGGTCCTTTTACATTCTGTATTATTTCTGGTTAGACCTCTGATTATCATTCCACCCTTGATTTGTAGTTTCCTTGTATTTCTGTCCAGCTCATCTGTGGGTTAATTTTCTCTCTCTTTTTAGCTTTTTCTCCTTTTCCCCCTGCCCCAGTGCTCCAAACCCTCCTGAATTTTTTCCTTCCCGATGGGGCTTGTTTTTTTCCTAAAACCTGCCTCAGTATTTAAGTTCCCCGGGAATGCTCCCCTGGGTTTTTTCTCCCCCCCCCCCCCTTTTCTGGTTTGAAAAGGGTAAAAAAAACAAAAAATTTAATTTTTCTTAAAAAAATTTCCGGGCACTCATGTTTTGTAAAAGTTAAATTTTTTTCACCAATTCAAAAAAATTTCATTTCATTTTATCCAAAAAGCAAAACAAAATTATTTTTAACGAAACCCCAAAATCCCCTCTGAATCCACAGTGAAAATAAAGAAAATACTCCCATGATTTTGGTAAAATGGTCTTTATTTTACATCAACAATCATCACAGTGCAAATCCATTCACATTTAAGGCATCCAGTCTGTGCAAAAACAAAAGGCACACAAGATTAAAGCATTTATCACTAGATAAAAATTCCCTTTCCAGTTATTTATAATTGGAGAAGAAATTCATGAATGTATTGGCACATTAAACACATTCACATTGAACTTTGGTATAAAAAGTCAATTTTTCACATTTCAAAGCAAAAAGACAGGACCAAACTCCGGGAGAGAAAGAAATGATAGACAACCCGTAAATGTAAGAAAAAAAAAAGAAATGTACTCGGGACAGTTTATATTTTGGAAAATGTGGGGCCCTTTAGTTAGTTTTGGAAGACTGATAAATCACCCCGGGGGCGAACTTGACTCATTTCCCTTTCTGAGGGGGGCCCGGGGTTGAAGGGTTTTTTGTGCTATGCTGGGCTATCCCCCTGGTTGGGGTTTCCCTTTATGCAAAAGGGGGGGAAAAAACTTTTTAAAACCCGACAAAAAAAAAGTTAAAAATCGCTTTTAAAGGGTTTTTTTCAGTTCAGTTTAAAAAGATGATTAGAGCATAGCGTACCAACACCCTTTTGGGTTTTTTGGGTTTCCCCCTAAAAAAGCAAATCTTTGAGAGGTTCTTGTGGTTCTGTCTTCAGTGTAATCAAAGGGCATTCAGAAAGTTGAATATTTATAGTGCAGTTTATGAAACAAAATGTCACAGCATTTTAAAAAAAGCATGCTTTAAAAGACAAAAAGAACGCTTTAAAAAAGGGAAAACTAAAAAGGGGAAAAAGCTCGAAAGGGGTCCCGACATTTTGATTTTATCAAAAAAGTAAAGGCTAATTAAAAACCTTTCTGAGGGGCCCGCATGGAAAGAAAATTAAACCAAATTGGGTTTTTTGATTTATTTTATCATGTAGATTGTTCCCTCTGAGCACCATAACAATACTCTCTTTTTTTTACTAAGCTAGGCTAGCTGTTGCTAAGCTAATGGTCTGTTCCATTTGCCTCGAAGGTCAGATCTCCAATGTGGGAAAGACATTAAGCCAAACCTAACCAGTGTTACAGCTGCAAGGCCGAAAATCCAGAAGAAACAGCCCGTTGTTTTGCTAAGTGACCTGGCTAAGCACTATGCTAAATGTAATATGCTAAACGCAATGCATTTATTTGCATTTTATGCAGTCAGATATTTTAGAGTCATGTCCACAAACAGAAATTGCACAATTTGTGTCACTGGTTTATTTAGTCATAATCTGACACGTAAATAAACCATTTAATACTGCGACCTCTTTGCGTTTTGAGGCATGGCAGCCATATTAGATGTTCGTATCAGGTTTTCTTAGGAATCTGCAGCTTTTCAAGAAGTAATACCGACTTCGTGGGCTTTTATGGTGAGTTTTCTTGCTCAGAATTTTAGACTCTGATTTTCAAGTACTAACAGAATGCACCATACCTATTAACTGTCACTCTGTGTGAGTACAAATCTAAAAAAAAGGCATTTTCTCCTCTAAACACTGAGCATGAAACTGGTGCAGTTGAATGGAATTCAGCCAGGACTTGTCTCTTTTTTTCCAGTAAAAACCAATCAAAATGTCTGTCTGCTTGTCTGAAAGTATCAAAGAGCACGGCCCTTCCCCCTGAGGATGGCAGGATCCTGGTTCTCCTCCACTTTACTTAATATTACGACAGCTGTCCCCCACACACGACTGCAGTTTTATGAGCCGCTGGTTCATGGCCTGCAGGATTGTCGGATCCACCTTCTTCACAATGTTTTCAAGCTGGTGTGGGTCTGACGTCAGGTTGTACACTTCTACAAAAGACTGTGGACACAGACAAGGCTTCACTATTTCTTCTTCCACAAAAACCTGTCCAACATTCAAATCCTCAGTGAAGCTGACGGAGTTGCCATTACCTCGTTGTCTGCAAACTCGCAGTACTGTAGGTTCTGTTTGTCATCAAGAGTCCTCACACAGGCGTATGTGTTGTTGAAGGCATCTTCACACACACAGTCTGGGAAACATTGCTGGAAAAAAAACAAGTTAATTTGGTTTAGTATGTGGTGGACAGAATTAAACCTTCTGTGTCTACAGTATCCTGAAGGAGTACCCGGACCCTTTGAACTTTTTCATATTTTGTATTGAACGCCCTGGGATCTCTTGACAGACCAACACAAAGTAGTCAATAGTTCTAATGTGGAAGGATAGTGAGGCATGATCTTGAAATTGAAAAAAAATAATACTTTTTGGCCCCCTGTACTCCAAAATATAATGAAATGTAACCAATTATACTTAGAAGTAATCCACCTGTGTGTAATTTAGTCTCAGAATAAATGCATCTGTTCTTTGAAGGCCTCAGAGGTTTGTTAAGAGAACATTGGTGAACAAACGGCATCATGAAGATCAAGGAACACAGTAGACGGGTCAGGGAGAAAGTTGTGAAAGAGTTTAAAGCAGAGTTAGGTTCTAAAATAATATCCCAGCTTTAAACGTCTCACAGAGCTCTGTTTAAGCCACCATCTGAACATGGAAAGAGGATGGAAAAACTGCAAATCTGCTAAGACATGACAGTCAGCCTGAACTGACAGGTTGAACAATGACAGCATTAATCGCAGAAACAGCCGAGAGGCTCATGGTAACTTTTAGTGGAGCTGCAGGTATATATACTTACAGATACTCCTGGGCCAAGTTTAGGACAAGTAGGGTTTGTTGGATTTCCCTCTCCTGTGTATTCAACAAGGAAAAATGGTCGCGCTGTGCCATTCCGCAGCGATGGAGCCTGAACAGAGACTTTAGTCAAGTTTTAGGGAACAATTGGAGTATAGGAAAACATATAAGTCAATGAAAAGCAGCAGCTGACCATCTGAGCGAGGAAAGACTGTCCATCCACATTAATAGTCGACAGGTTGACACCAGAAATGTCAAGAAAGGTTGAAGCAAGGTCGATATTCAGCACTGGAGCCTAGAAGGGTGAAAACAAGCTGAAACTGAGAGCAATATTACCATATTTCACAAGAAAATGCAAGCTACAAATTGACACTGGTGGAAGATAGTTCGGACCTTTATGGTCTGGTTTGGTTTGATGCCAGGGCCACGGACCAGGAGCGGTATCCTGATGTCAAACTCATACAGCTGCCTTTTATCAATGGGCAGTGAGAACTGACCTGGGACAGAGAACACAGAGGATCAAAGCTGGGTTTATATGTCGACAGAGGTGTTTTAATTTACAGTTCCCTACAAAGAGCGCAAAGAGAGCTTTAAACCTAACCATAAACCAAATATTCAAGTTAAACCTCCAACCAAAAAAGTATTTTGTTAGGATTAGACGACGGAAAAAGCAGAGCATAACTGGGAAGTGAAAGGAAAATGATACATGGTTTCCAAGATACAGTACCAGTCAAACGTTTTAGACACTTTCTCGTTTAATGGGTTCCTTTATGTTTATGGTTTTTTTCCATTGTACGTAGATTCTCACTGAAGGCATCAAAACAGTGAATGAACACATATGGATTTTTGTAGCAAACAAAAATTAGAAAATAACTTTAAATATGTTTTATTTTAGATTCCTTAAAGTAGCCGCCCTTTGCTGGGATGACTGAAATATTAACCTTTGACCGTCGCTCAATGAACCTCTGGGAAGTTCTGTCAAGACTCCTTGGAAAACCATTTTAGGTGACCACCTCATGAAGATCATGGAGAGAATGCCAAGAGAGCAAAGCAGTCATCAAAGCAAAGGGCGGCATTTTGGAAGTTATTTCACACTTTTTGTTTACTACATATTTCCATGTGTTCATTCACAGTTTTGTTGCCTTTGGTGAGAATCTGACAATATAAATAGTCATGAAAATAAAGAGACCCATTAAGTGAGAAATTTTATCTAAAACTTTTGAACGGTAGTGTATTTTACAAATAAAAATCTGAAATGCGTGTGGGCATTTGTTTTCAGCACCACTGACTCAATACTTTTTGGAACCAATCTTGAGGTACACCTCTACCAGCTTTGGACATCTAAAGACTAAAATGTTTAATTGTTCTTCGCAAAACGCTCATGCATAGTCAGGTTAGATGTAGAGCCTCTTTAGCTCTATCCATCTTCCCACTACGTCTGATAAGCCTACCTGTTCCGGCTCATGAAAAGCATCCCCACATCATGATGCTGCCACCACTATGTTTCACAGTGGGGGTTGTGTGTTTAGGGTGATAAACAGTATTAGTTTACTGCCACACACGGCATTTTGTATGTAGGCCAAAAAAGTAATCTCAAGTCACATATAACCAGATCATCTTCCATATGTTTGCTGTGTCCTTTTAAGCAAACTTTAAGACTTTCTTCTTGCCACTCTTCAATAAAGATCCTATCTGTGGAGTAGTGGTAGTCGTAGAAATATTTGTTCTTTTGATAGATTTTCTCATGTGACGTGAAGATCTCTGCAGCCCCTCCAGAGTTACCCTCGGCCTCTTTGGCTGATTCTCTGATTAATGCTCTCCTTGCCCAACCTGTCTGTTTGGAGCTGGATTTGACCTTCAGCACAGAAGGATTTGTTTGCTAATCAGGTGACTTCTGAAGGGGACTGGGTTTTATGTAAGGGTTTTAGAGTAAAGGGGGCAAGGGATAAAAGCACAGCATGTTTTTTAGATTTTTATTTGTGAACCATGCAACATTTTTCCCCTCCACCTCACAATTATGCCCTATAGTGTGATGATCCATCATTTAGTTCAAGGGGTATGAATACTTTAGTAAAACACTGTGTAAAGCTGCTAATTTATCACCATCAGGGGCTGAACATTTTTAAAAGGATATGCAGTTTGTTTGAATTGGATGTGTAAATATATGAAAATAACTGCACAGACCTCCCAGCCATATGGGACCCAAACAGAGCTTGAAAAGATGCTAAACAGTTTCTAACTTGAAAGGAAGCTCCATGCTTTAACAGGAGTTTACTGGAGCGGACCTGTGTGGTAGCCGTTGTCTGAGGTGTAGAAGATGTAGGTGTTGTTCAGCTCATTCATACTGTCCAGTTTCTTCACCAGCTTCTCCACCATGTCGTCCACAGACAGCAGCGTCTGCCACCTACAGGATAAAGCATTTTAGTTCAGCCTCAACACAATGGAGTGCCCTGGTTCATCAGGAGGTCAGATGAGGACACTTGTGAACAAAACACATGAGGGTAGTTTAAGCATTTACTCAAATTACTCTTAGATTTAGAGCGAGAGAGTCTGGGGAATAAACCGTCTCTGTGGCGGCTTGTTTTCCCAAATAGTGCCCTGTAGCACCAACCTAAAGGTAAAAGTCTCAACAGTTTCTGTCCAGGATGTGTGGGGTCTACAGAGATGTTAGCTGCCCTTTTCCTGATCCTAGACCTGTACAAGTCCTGGATGAAAGGAAGGTCAGCCACGATGATCCTCTCTGCAGACCTGATTGTTTATTGCAGCCTGGCCCCATCATATTTTGTGGCTGACCCAAACCACATAGAGATGGAGGTGCAGAGGACAGACTGGTTAATGGCAGTGTAGAAGATGACCAGCAGCTCATGTGGAAGGTTGTACCTTTTAAGTTGCCGTAGGAAGTGCAGTCTCTGCTGGGCCTTCTTCTGAACAGCGTCTATGAAAGACGACCAGCTCAGGTCGCAAGAAAGGGTGGTTCCTAGAAACCAGAAGTGCTCTACAGTAGCATAGTGTTGTTGAGGATGGTGAGGGGAGGGAGTGCTCTTCAGAATTTCACTGTTTATCTCCCCAGTCTTGAGTGGGTTATGCAACAGGTGGTTCTGACCGCACCAGTGGACCAGCCAATCCATCTCCTGTCTGTATGCAGACTCACCACTGTCCTGGGTCAGACCAATGACAGTGGTGTCTTCTGCAAACTTCAGGAGTTTCACAGACGGGTCCTCTGAGATGCAGTCATTTATGTAAAGATATAAGAGGTGTTTGGACAGAGCCCCCCTCTTGGGGGGTCACTCTGGAGAACCTATCTTCATTCCTCTAGAGTCCAGTTTCAGCGTGCTTTAGCCGATTGCATCTGACACTTTGCATTGGTGATGTAAGGCTTGGATGCAGCTGCTTAATCATAGAAACCCAATCCATGAAGCTTCTACACAATGCTCTTTAAGCTAATCTGGATGTCTGTATATAATGACAGCAGAACATCGGTGACCTCTGCACACTATGCAATCCAGCATTGGCTGAACCCACTCTGTGATCGTTGCCAATCGATTACACTTTGTTATAATACCACCAACATCTGATTGTGAAATATTTCATAGCAAGGGTACAGCTGGACGTATAATTTACTGCGCTCCAGTGAGTGACTCATTCTTTCATAAATGTTTGCAGGAGCAGTCTGCAGGCCCATCTCCGAGTCCAATCTTTCTAGCTTTCAAGGTCCAGGAAGTTCTACAAAATCTTTTTATAACAGTATGTATTTTACCAGTTATTTTCAAATTTAATTACAGACAATATGTAATGAATGAATTGTTTTACAGTGCAAGTTGTTCATCATCATTAGTTTATACTGTTTGTTACATTTTGTTTTACTCAACTGTATCCCATTAAATCAGGAAACCCTCTCTGTACCTTTTCCTGTATGCATTATCCAAGTAGGTAACGGAGCTATTTAGCATAGGGTTTACAGGCTGACGCAGCAGCCAGTGTTTGTCCTGAAAAAATAAGAACATAAACAGGCGTTCCTCAGAGATACAGATTAAAACCAGGTCCGATGTTAAATGTGTAAACCTGTCCTAACCGTACCTTCCCTGGTTTGTCAAAGCTGCCATCTCGGGGGGCTTGGACGTTGTTGAACTCTTTTTGGTACTGAGGCGCTGCCGTCCATGGGGAGTGAGGAGCTGGAGGCGCCAACATGATGAAGAAAGGATGCTGAGGGCTTCTGTCATCCAGGAAGTGAAGCGAACGGTTCAGCTAGATTAAGGACAAGACCGAGAATTACCAAAGCACTGCTGCTGAGCATACAGTCCAACCAGAAGGTACAGATAGTTTTTAACAATCACTGTTAGACAATCAGAACCTTCAAGTTGGCAAAGTGGGAGTCAGTGAGGGTAGATGGTGGCCTATTTTAGCAGTGTGGTTGAGGAGGATCATGGGATAAATGCACAACTGGATGATCCTTTAAAGCTGCAGGTAGATGCCAGTGTGGTTGGAGGAAAGTGCCACTGACAGACCAGTTTGCTAGTCTTTAAGCTCAGTTTCTTCTAGCTCAGCTTTGTGATCATGAAAGAACTTGTGGTTTGGATCTGCAAAATGTTGCGGCTTAAAACAGGATCAGGAAGTAGGACAGTAGTTGACAACATTTTCCCTGCACTGTCCTTCATGTTTTAGGTGTCTATATGTTGCCAAACAATAAATCTTATTAAATGGGTCACCAATGGGCTTCTCCAGAACTCCACGGTGTCACCAATGATAATGCAGTCATTTAAATCCGGTGTACTGGAACAGGGACACATCTGAAACATGAGGGCCCTGAGGCCCTACCTGTTACAGTTTCCATTTCTATTGTTTAAAAGCAGCATTTGGAAGTTTAAAAAACAAAGTTTTGCTAAGCTGAAAGAAGAACGTGACCCATCACACGTTTCAATATCCCAAAAAAAACTAAAATACTTCTCCCAGGTGGAAGATCCTTGATGAGTGTTTTAATCTATATTCTACAGAAGCATGTTTCATCAAAACCTTCTAAATTCACCATGTGGTATTTTTCTTTATTGCTTTCATTACCAGTGAATATCTGGTAAGAAGAATTAAAATGACGACAATGTTTTCATTGACACAGACATTTTCCTATTAGTAACTGGAGTAGATAGAATTTTTGATCTTTCCGAATTATCCAGAAATAAAGCTGACTTGTAGATCATTGTCAAGGCCCGTGTACCTGAAAAAGCTGCCTCTGATTTTAGTGCGACAGATTCATCTGCATTCTCTCATTCTTCATATGTGTCCATCAAAATCAGACATGATTCTGAGCACAATAATACATATGTTCTTTTTTTAGCAGCAGCAGGAATTATTGTTGCTTTTCTGTTTGAAAGAAAAGACAGGTCCATCTTTTAAACTGTAGTTTAAAAGTTTTGGTAATACTGTCACACCGTGGTATTTTAGCTCAATGTTACCATACACTGAGGATCTCATGCCAGCCCAATGCCTAGTTGGATATAAAGTAAAATTGTTAAACAGAAGTTTAAGTAAACGCTATTTTAATGTTTTTCATAATGCCTTATTTTTCTGTCAGAGTTACTCTGACCAGATACACTTGTTCTGTTCCCAGTATGTGTTACCCACAGGAAGATCTCTGGTGCTGCACCACCTTTAACCTCCATAACATTGGCTCATCTGTATAGAACTGTCCAATGAAACATGACTGAGGTTTAAAGGTTTGCGTACAGTAAAAGTCTGCTTTAGGCTTGGCCCCTACCAGACTAGCAGCTCGCTTAAGCTGCCAGGATCAACCAATCTGGATTTATAATTAAAAGACGGGTAGAGTTGCTTTAGTTTCCTGAGAATTCAATTCAATTCAGTTTCAGTTATATAACGGCAATTCACAACACATGTTGTCTCAAGGCACTTTACAAAGTCAATTCAATCGAACAATACAGGTTTCAAGTCAGGTTCATATATTCCAGTTCATCCTTACTATCAAACAGTGCAGTCAGATCCAGTTTATTATTCAAAGACTCAGGTCTTTTGACGTCTGGAGGACCGTGCTGCTTGAGAGCTGTCTCTGTCCTGGGAGGGGAACTGCAGTCTCTGGCAGAGGTGTCTGTGCAGAAGATGCTGAGAAAACTGTTCCAAGTCCTTAAAAACAAGTGACACCCCTTGCATGCTACTTAGGTCTCCTACCGCAGCACCTTCAGTCATAGACTGAGACCACAGAGTTGTTCTACAGAACGCCACAGGAAGTTCTTCCTCCCCGTGGCTATCAAACTGTTATACTCCTCCTCTTTTTCCATAACAATATATCCTGTATTACAATATACATTTTACGTTTCTGTCCGCACTTTATCTGCTGTATATTTTACATACGCTATTTGTTCTCTGTTATTTTTATATTACTCTGTTGTTATTCCATACTATTATGTGATTTTACATATTGTGTGATTCCTTGTGTATGTTCGTTTGTATTGAAACCTGAGCACAATTTCCCGCGGGATCAATAAAGTTATCTTATCTTATGATGATGCCAAGAGACTTATCTACCGCAGGTAAGATATTATCTGCTTATAATGCTTTTAATATAACCTTGATTCAAAGATTCTGAACTATCCCTTTAAGGGAAAGGGCAATGTTGCCACCGATGCTTAATCATGCACCCTAGTGGACTAAATATTATGCGAATTTTGTAACTTCATCGAAGTCTTGGCTGTTTAACTCTTTATCTTTGCTCCCTTCTTTAGCAACCAGTCCTGCAGTTAAGATTTTCTTTCTATTCCTAATACTTTTGTTTTGTTTGCACCATATAGCAACTGCACACCCCTTTCATAAACACACAGATGCTACGTCATTGACTCACTGACACACACCATATGTGGTTTATTTTAATATTCTCTTGGTTAAATTTAACTCGTATTTTTGTTTCTGTTGAAACCGATGCATCTTCACTTGTAGAGTTGGACTGCATTGAAGCAAAGATCTGCCGCCTCTGTTAGAAATAATTTTCATGCAATTTTCTCGAGATAATGAGAAAATTATCTTGTTATCAGGGGATAAGGAAACTTGTTTTCCTGTGATAATGGGATATGTGTCTGTTCGGTTTTTGAGCTTTGAGCTGACAAAATTATTGTGGTGCAATAATCCATGGTTCTAGTTTAATCGTTCAGCATTAATATGCTTTTAACTAGTTACCTAATGTTTGCATATCCAGAGCTTTGCCTGGCAACGCATGCCAACATGCTATGATGGTGCATTTAAGTACTATTCGGTAAGTGAATAATACACATTAATTTGACTAGAAAAGGTTCATCTGTGATCAGCAATCTTCTTTAAAGACTTGCTCACCAGCTCCTAAACATCACAATAAAAACAACCTGTAAGCAATTTTAACACCCATCAATCTGGAAAACCTTAAAGGCGATTTGAAGTCCATCATTCTACAGCATGAAATACTGTTCATATCCCACTGAGATCAGTTAGCATGTTGGAGTGACTTGAAAAGAGAAGAAGAGAGGCACCAGAGGGTATGACGCCCATGCCCATCTCCACTAGTCATTGAGCAAGAGGCGGGGCACATACTGGACAGGTTCCCACACTGGACTATAGAACCCATGCATTCACAGTGAGATCATCCATGCAGATAACAGCGGGCTAGGATTTAAAGGCAGGACCTTCTTGCAGCACTATAAGTCATGCATCCTACAAATGTAACTTTCAATGAAGAGTGGCAAGTTGAAAGCCATAAAAACGGCTGCAGTTTTTTACAAGCTGGTCAGAGTTGATGGCAAGATGAATGGAACTAAATACAGTGTGAGAATGGCCAGGTCAAAGTCCAAGCCTGAATCGAAGTAAACTCCTGTTTAAAGATATTCTCCACCCAATCTGACAGAACTTGAGCTATTTGGCAAAGAAGAATGGGCCAAATGTCAGTCTCTAGATGTTTAAGCCTGGTAGAGACATTCCCCAAAAGGCTCACAGCTGTAACTGCAGCCGAAGGTGGTTCTACAAAGTACCGACTCTGGCGGCTGAAAACAACTGCACACCAATTTTCAGATTTATATTTGTAAAATGTGTATCATTTTCTTCCACATCACAATTATACACTACTTCATGTTGGTCTATGACATAAAACCCCAATAAAATTCACTGAAGTAGGTTTTTGTATAAACAGAACATCAAAAGGTTCAAGGGTGTGGAACCATTTGTTACCCACTGTATACCTAAGTAAGGGGCAAACGTGAGGCTATCTGTCAAACAGCTGCAGCTCAGCTCCAAATGGGTCATGAAACAGGACCATGATCCCAAACATAGCAGCAAATCTGCAGGATGTCTGAGAAAGTAAAGAGTTAAGGTGCTGCCAAGGTTTTGTTAAAGTCAAGCCGAATAAAATGGAGACAGATTTGCAGGGACAAATGTTTCTTCATCAGATATTCTTGTACATATGAGGCATCATTTAAAGAATTTTACAAGCTAGTTCCTGATACATAAACCCGAGCTCCCCACAAACAGGAACTTCATTCTGCTTTTTAAAAGCATAACGAGGCGCTTTGTAAAAAATACTTTTTTTTTCATTAACAGGAATGTCATTGCTTTCGTAAACTGACAATTCAAAGCTCAGCTTTCACAAACTCAGAGTAAAGCAGACAGCTGGTTAGGCTGGTTTAACCATGACCTATCACCTGATGAAGACAACATGTGGCAACAACAACTGTCATCACTATGTAAAGCAGCTTCGGAGTTCAACATGTTTAGGAAGGCACAGTAACTGACTACTGCAGCTTGTTTCTTGAGGAGATAATTAACCTTATACAGTACTGAACTTTTTATAGTTCTGTGTAAGCAGCTGATTAGTGCTGCTTTGCCATAAATTCTTTCACAAACATCTATTCAAATGTGTGATTTCATGAAATGCTGCTGATCACAAGCCTGAGTGCGAGCAGAAGCCACGATGGTGAGGGTGTGATTATGACTCACGATGAGGTCTGTCAGGTAGTCCTTCTCATAGCTGTCACCATGCTGTTCTGCTTTACCGTTCACGGACAGCGTGTAGTTGTAATACTGGGAGTTTCCCACCTGAATGTCACACAGCAGTGGTGAGAAGAACGCGATAATGAACTGAAGTAGAAATCAACATATTTACGCTGTACTCACCAATGCATTCCACTGATCCCAGCCAGGTGGAACATGGCCGACGTCTCCTGCATCTTTTATGCCATACTGATAGAAATTAAACACACAGAGCAAGCTGGAGGTCAAAGTTGAACCTTGACCACATGCAATCATTGCATCAAAAACCTTCTTGCTGCAGTTGGTCGTTTCACTGTGACAGAAGGTTTTAATTAGATTTTTTTCAGTCTTCTGACTAAAATTGTTCTTTCAGTTACAATTAAATGAGCTGTAGTCATTTTCGTGTAAAAGTTACTATATTTTAGTAGACATAATTTACTGTGAATTTATTTGAGTAACATACGAAGCTGCTGGTGAACGTTTAGGGGCTTCTTAGAAAAAAGCATTTCTTTACACCCAGGGGAAATATTTATCCTAGGATGGGATGGATTTAGATTGGATTAACTTTAGATTAAGCCTCATTGGCTATTTTTCCAACTCATCCCACCTTTCAACATGAATAAAATAAGATCTCATTGATTTTTATCTTTCTCTAGTATTTTCGTAGCATTTTTATTCGCTAAAAAAAAATACCAGCCATTTTCATAAGTAGTTCTACTCATTTTGCATAAGTTTGTATTTAATTTCGTTTAGAAAAAAAAGGTTGCTGATAAAAACTTCACAAACACTTTATGTCAACAAAATTAAAAGAGGCTTGACAGCACTCATTGGACTGATCAGTACCAACAAACCAATAGAACAATGGGAAAATAAAACAAAAACTCAGTGAAGATCGAAGGAGAAATGTGGATTTATAGGATTTCGGAAAGTCTTCTAGAGCCATTTCTAAACAACTGGAGATTCCAAGACCACCCATTCAAACAGCTGTAAAGAGGGGCAAGTTATTCAGATCTGTTACCACTTTGCCTAGGTCTTAAAGTCCAGAACTTCTCCCCTCAAATAAAGAAAAATGAGTTGCAGATGTTTCAAAACAACCCCAAAATCATATCTGCCTAACTGGAAACTCGATTCTGAAAAAGGAAGATAGACCTGCTTCAAAATCGACACCTTCAAGCACCACTGAAACGTGCCACACTGTACCAACATTCAACCATGGTGGTAATAGCATCATGCTGAGGGTCTGTTTTCCGCCAGTACTGCCAGCTTATTGCACTAACTTGATAGAATGATGAAGAATGAGAACTACCTCTAAACTGCTCAGTTTCAGCTCAAATCAACGGCCATTAACCATTAATAGCCTGAAATTAATTATATTCACAATCAACAATGAATGTGTATTAAGAAGTTATGATTTTGGATATTCCTTCACAAAACCCAGACTATTGTTAAAAGTCAGCAATATCTGAAAACCAATCAAATTAAACGATAAATATAAATTTACACAGACCTAGAACAAATGTCAGTGAGCTTGTTAAGACCCCTGTGTTTTGTTATGTTTAGTTTTATTGGATAAAATGGGACAGGAATCCAGACCTGGTTCAGATACTTCCCGGCGAAGAAGGTCTGGTATTTCTGTTTGCTGAGGTAGATGGGGAAAGCCTCGGCTTCAGGTCCTTGCTGCCACTTAACGCTGGAGCAGTTACCAGACAGGGAATTGTTCCTCACCTCATGGTTGTGGGGGTACTGACCCGTCAACATGCTACTCCTGCTCGGGCAGCACAGCGGCGTGACGGTGAACTACAGAGGAGTAGGAACAAGAAGAGAAAGAACCTGAATGGTAATTAAGCCACAGTACAAATACAACATTAATGCTGGTTACAAATGATATCAACTCCTGAGACAATAAGCAGTACTAAGCAGAATTATTTGATGATTTATCTAATGCATTTAACTATGTAGATCATAAACCTCTACAGAAACGATTTGAATCTAGGGTTCAGTTAATTTGCCTTGAATTGGTTTGGAAATGATTTATCTGACAGAACTCTGTGTGTAAGGGTGTTCCACAAGGATGTAGTTTAAACTCCATTGTATTCTCTGTTTTTAATGGACAAACTGCAGCCAAAATAAATAACTATCCTAATGACGGTCATTTATAAAGGGTTTCCTCCTTAAAACAAAAGCATCCAGGCTTTCCTGTAGTTATCTCTGCTGAAAATGTTTCTGGAATCAATCAGAAAGAAATGTCTGAATTTCACAGTTTACCACAAGTCATTTACTGGACACAACAAACATAAGGAAGAATATGCTCTGTTCAAATGAGACAAACAAAGAATCTTTGTTCTACATGCAAAATGCCGTACGGGGCGGAAAACTAACATTTGACTATCACTTGTTTTGCATTGTTACTCTTGATGCCATTAGTATAAAATAGTTACTTGTATAAATACTTGCTAGATGAAAAATTAAACGTTGATGCTCACAGTGATCATTTATTTTGATAGGCTAAGCACTTTGAAAAAGTGTTTTCTCTTTGGAGCCAGAAAAAAAAGTTCTTTTTTTTCCTCTGTGTTGTACTATGGTGACATTATTTATATGCATTATTTTTCCTCTCTGTACATACTATGCTGCATCACAATTTGTAACAAACCCACCTCCACCCCAGTTGTCGCTATCCACCTTTCTGTGACCCCACCTGCCTGTCTGCGATGGAGCCCAGGGTTCTCCGTTCTTTAGGTGTCCATCACCTCTGGAAATCCCTCTCTCCTTAAAATCTGATGCTCTCTAAATCCTACCTAAAACCCTGTTTGCACCCTTCTCTAGTTATTTTGCTTCTTCTTTATTCAATACTGTACGTATTCGATACTGTTCAATCGATCAATCATATTTCCAGACCTGGGGAAACAAAAACAAAAAAATGGCAAATAGCAATGTTTTTGTCATTTTAGTTAAACTACTGTCTTGTAAAAGGAGCCATTCCACACAGACACTGTCCCTGGTTGAATTCCTAGTTAAAAAACGTCACCTTTCACAAGCTTATCGTTTGAAAAAAACAGAAGTGAACACATCCGTGACACGCTGTAGCTAAAACAAAAATGTTTTTCCTGTGAAAAGGAGAAACAGAAGGAAGCCTGAAATACTCTGCACTTTCTGCTGCAGGGTAAAAATACTTACAGCGTTCACAAACGTTGCTCCTGCTTCTCCTATTAGTTCTTTCGTTTTCTTCATAGGCGTCTGCAGAAATGAAAACAAGAAGAGTCAGACACGCCAAGTTTCTCATGTCCCAGCATGTAAACAAACTAAAGCAGGATGCCGAAGTCAATCAGCCAGACGTTGGTATGACTGGTGATTGGCAGGTCAAACACTTAATAAATAAATTCAAAATTTTTTTAATTACTAAATGACTAAAAACTATAGATTTTTTGGGGGTCTATAAACACTTCAGCATACAGGACAGCAGCCATGGGCTGGTCTACCAAAGTTTTAAAAAGTTACGGTTTCAAAACAGCTTCTGTTTTCCATCATACCGTTCCTACAATTTAAAGCACTTTAAATTAGATCAACCAGAAAGAGCTTGAGTGACCAGAGTTTTCCACAGCTGTAAGGAAGGAGCAGACTGCAGGCTAGCTACTGAAATTGTCTGAATATTTAACCATCTGACATCAGCTCGTTATACCACCAGTGTTACTCTATAAACAGATCAGTCAGAAGAGAAAATATCCTGATCAATTAAACACTTGAAAATACATTTACCACCTCTTTATTCTATAAATTTGCTGAAGTATATTGAACAATAGATCAGGTTTACAGCAGTGGGAATAACTGCTGCTTGTCTGTTTTAAATGAAAGCAATAAGATCATGTTCTAGGTCATTTTTAAAACTTTGTGTAAATACGATGATACCTTGACATTTGTACTGATGGTTATGCTACCATGATTATCTAGTACCGGTTCATGCCTAACCAACAGCATGGACTCTGATGCACTTTTTTGAGTTTAGTAAAAAATCCCCAAAAGGTTAAGGACGTATGCTTTGAAGGTTGGGGGAATAATCTTGTAAAAGGTTTCTATAGGACTCAAAATGCCACTATCAAAGAACTGGCAACACATTTTTTTCTTTAAAGTTTTATCTTCAGGAAAAAAAACAAAAAAATCAGAATCAGCAGGTCAGATGTTAAAGAAACCTAGAGATCGGTATCGGCCGAGAGAAGCCTGATTGGTGCATTGCCAAAATGAACAGTGAGTAAAATGTGTGAAAGTGGGTTAATGACAATATTAGCCATAATCTCCAACTTACTAATAATCAGTTAAAGGTGTGAGGCATTTCTGTCCAATTTGCTGTTTCTGACGTACCTTCATCAACATCTGTTCTCTCCTGAGTGGATAAATTACCTCCTCTGTATCAGTGATCTCAGTTAAAGTGATTAAAAATCAAAGGAACCTAGTCTGTCTAAAAATAAAAAATAAATCACATTATCTCTACCTCTGCTTGTACTATATCGATGAGATAATGTGATTAGTGGATTAGCCAATATAAAACACACACTATAAAAAATTTTTTTTGAACAGTTTCGAACAAAATTTGATGTTTTTGCACCCTTTTTCACGGGCTCGCTGGGATCAATGCAGTCGATAAAGCATGTTTTTTTCAGGTGCACCCACTCACCATGCCCCCCAGCTCCACGTCCTGGTCGTCCACCAGCACGAGGATGATGTTGCTCTGTTTCACGCTCTCCGCACACCGACGAGCAGGTG